>BMAW01125148.1:32128-74957 GCA_019974015.1 Nephila pilipes | reverse complement strand
GAGATCTACACTCTTTCCCTAAACGACGCGCTTCCGATCTGCTGCAGGTACCTCTGTGTGTGTGTGTGTGTAATAAATGCAAAATTTAATTCAATAATTAGAAACTTATTCTTATATAAAGTCATATTTAAATTTAATGGTAATAAATATGTAACGCCTGACAGTTCCGATGTCTTAGCTGGTGATCTCACCTTCTCTTGGACAAAAATCTATCTATCGAACCATGAATTCATAAGTCCTTCAAGAAATTCACTAGTCTATGCATAAAACATTTTAAAATTATTTAACAACTTCATTTAATAACACTCTCTTCAACAACGATAAAAAATCCCGTTCCATCATCTTTCAGCGTTTAATTCCATCAGTCATCTCTTCAAAGCCGCTCAATCATCATTCTGCGACATGTTCTATTCCTGTTAAAGTATCTCTTCAAAAATAATCTTTTGTTCGTTGCACGACTTCACGTGAAATTTTTACGGTTTCTTTAGCCCTGTCAATTCGACCGTGAAATAACAAATTCAGAAAGAAGATCGACAAGTCAAGAAGAAAGTGTTATTCGATTAGAGCGTCCTACCTAACGAATCACCCAATATTTTTATTTCCTTCTGTAATTTGCGTCCCACTCGTTAGAGAAACATGATAAACAAATAGAGAAATGCGGTTTCCTTATTAACTGAGGTGGTGGATGCAATCGACCGTGGGTTTAAATTTAACGCCTGAAAGTTAACTTTGGAATTCTCTTAAGAACACCTATTTAAAAATAATTCTTGGTAATAATTTTAAATAAGCTTTGAAATAGTTAACAAATATCTATGAGACCAGATTATAAAATCAAATTACTGAGTAAGAGTATAACTATTAATTCACTGTTCATATAATTGTAGATTTGGTAATCCATGACATAAATTGATTTGTGTTTCTCTCTCTCTTTTCAATCAGGTTTGGAAATACTTTTATATCTTTCTCAATAATAAATAAATAAATAAAATTTGAACTTAAAATGATAATACATTCTTCTAAATAAAATAGAGTAATTCTACAAAGATATTCTTAAATTACGCTTTAATCACATAACCGTGAAGGGTAAAAACACTTAAATGATATTAATACAGCGGCACCTTTTGTACACTCAGTAATTTTTGATTTACTCTAATTCGTTGTTTCCATGCCTTAAAGTCTTAGGGTTACTAACCTCGATCTTAAAGGAATGTCTTCAACCGTAAGCGACCATTCCCCCTTTCTGCAATATCTTTTCCGTCTTTGGTGAGAATTCTTATTTAGATTTAATTACGTCTGCGTGACAATTTCACTTTCTACGCAACCACTCTTTCACAACACTTCTCTGACATTTTCTCTAGAAGGGAAGAAAGTTGTATCTTCCGCTAGAACTGGAAGTCAATGCTCGTATTAAAATGTGCAAATATTGTGCGCAGTTAATTTTAGGATGTGATTTGTTAAATAAGTCCACACATCAATCATACAACATTCTTACCTCCCTTTTAGTAAGCGATTTATAATGTCTTTTGTTAGATTTTTAAGAAGTTAAAATAAATCAATTAGAGCTCAAATGAATGTGATCATAATCAAATCAATTTTCAAAATTACGTCCTTCCTCTCTTTTAAGTATTAGTGTTATTAGTGAATATATGACGCTACGTTGTTAACATAATCAGAAATATTTCAATCGTACTAATATCGATTCAATACTAATACGAATGAGAAAGACAAAACAGTGTTTTAAATGTATTTTTGTAGAGATGAGTCAATATTAAGTGTCAAAAAGAAAAATTTCAAATTTCTTTCCTTCATATATATAAATAAAAATATAGACAGACAGACAGACAGACAGATAGATAGACAGACAGACAGACAGACAGAAAGATAGATAGATAGATAGATAGATAGATAGATAGATAGATAGATAGATAGATAGATAGATAGATAGATAGATAGATAGATAGATAGATAGATAGATAGATAGATAGAGAGAGAGAGAGAGAGAGACAGATAGAGAGAAAGAGAGTGAGAGAGACAGACAGATAGAGAGAGAGAGAGACAGACAGACAGAGAGAGAGACAGACAGACAGACAGACAGATAGAGAGAGAGACAGACAAACAGACAGATAGAGAAAGAGAGAGAGACAGACAAACAGACAGATAGAGAAAGAGAGAGAGAGAGAGAGACAGATAGATAGATAGATAGAGAGAGAGAGAGAGAGAGAGAGAGAGAGATAGTCTTATAATAATTAAGCTTCCCCCAAGCAAATCTCAGTCATATATGCATAGTTATTATTTATCTTATAACCTTTGATATAGTTTTTTTTTTAATTTTCGTAACTTGAAAATTATTTTATGAACTTTTATTTGTTTCATGCTAAAAATATACGCAGAAATTAAAAATAAAATAAATGTAAATAACATAATACAAATAGAAAAATTGTTTCACTAAAATCCATTATAAAATGCTTCTGTTTGCAATATCATAAAAAGACATGAAATCTTCCTATTCCACTTTTTAACACATAATATTAGGCTTTTATTTGAAAAATAATAAATGTCTTGTTCACATTCAAATACTATCTTAAAAATATGCATCATGAATCCGCTCATTTTTGATTGACCATCCTGCGTTTCTTCCCAACCCATCGAAAAAATTTCCTCTTTCGCAAATATCTTTCGCACATATATTTACTTTGGTTTATTTTTTCCAGCGCTGCTGTAGAAAGCGAAAACAATTCACAAGAAATATTTTCTGCCGAGCAATAGTTATTCAATTGTTTTTGATGTCTGCCTTATGTTTGTTGTTAACAAGCTGTGTTTCATAGAGCCGTCAAAAGAGAAATATTCGTATAGTTCTGTCGCATTTCAGTCGTTCCTCTGATATTTGGAATTCCCTATTGAGGTGTGGTACTTAAATTTTTAATTTTTATTTATACTATCTTTTATGTTTCGTTTCAATGCTTACCTTAGAATAGGAAAAACACTAACAATATTTTACCCAAAAATTCTACAGCATGAATTTATAAAAACCCCAATTAATAGAAAGAAAGAAGGGTAATGACAAATGAAGTTTTAAAATCAGTTTTCGTTTTTATTACAGTTCCTCCAATGAAAGAAATATGATGTAAGGAATAGAAAGAAATAACATGCCTAGAATTAATGTTATTCTGCTTTTGAAATAACATAATTAATTATTTTATTTTATTCTTTTGAATAGAAAACGGAAGAATAAAATAGAGGAAATTTGAAAACAAGAAATCAACAATGTAACTTGATTTAGAAAAGAAACGTTTCAAATGAAAATTTTATCTTTTACACATTATATGTAAATATTAAATGAAAGCGATTAAATTATAAAGTCTAATCTTAAAATGGAAATTTCACATTCCTGTCACACATTACACAAAATAAACATTTGATCACTTCTCTGTACCCAAAACAAATTTATATTACCGTATTATAATAAGGAATCAATTTAATTTCATACCAATTGGTATAAAAAATAAATAACAATTACAGTTTGTTTTTCTTCAATTAGTTTATTTAAAACGTTTTCTGAACATTTATGTTTCAGTTGGAAATTATTTTTATTGATCATTTATATATGCACTACAGTAAGTAAAGTACCTCTTTGATGAGAAATGCCTGCACGTAAATTTGATGCTTCATATAATGTTTTATATAAAGTTATATTTCCCTGGTTATAAATTTTTTTAATTGTCAACCAAACTTTTTTAAATTTTATTGTACGACAAAACTACAATTACTTTTATGTTACTCATTAAGTTTCTCCATTATCAATCTCCATTATCATCAAAGCTTTTGATCCAAAGAATAATTGGTTCTAATCTAACGAAGAAGAGTTCGCAATCGATACAACATTCAAAGGTAGCTTTCATCTTCTATTCAGAACAAAAGTGACGTTCCTTAAGATAATCTTTCATCTTCGGTGGTAAGAAATGGAAGATGCACGATATAAATCCGGTACAAGGAGTGAAAAAATACCTCGAAATGCAAATATTGTAACCTCTCTTGCATTTCCTGCAGTGTGACCCCTCATTATCGTGCAGAATAAAGTCAAAATTCTTCCAGGACCTTGACAAACATTCCCAAAACTTCTCTATCATTTCTGCACAGCGTTGCGAGAGTTTTTGGTTCCTTGTTGCGAAACGTCGGTGAATACAACACCCTGAAAATAATAAAAAAAATTTTTTAAAAAAATTAAAAAAATTTTTTTAAAAAAATAAAAAAACACAAAACATCATGACTTTTTCCTTTGATGGAATCGCCTTGATCGTTTCTGGACTCTATGATGTCGGTAATCCAATGACTGACATTTGCTCTCGGATTCAAAATGATGCTCCCACGATTCATTCCCCTAGGAGACCAATCCAATAGATTCTATTAAACCTGCTGCCCTTACACTTTGTGTTCTTGTGCCAGCATCTGAAGTATCAATTACTCACAAACCTTGTCATAACTCGGACAACGATGTCTCGCTTTTTTTAAACTCATCTCCATGGTTCACATTCTTCAGTTCACAGCACACATGCAACAATTAGTAAAAGCAGAAATCAAGTGCATTATATAGATGACAAATGTAGATTTCAGGTTGACAATAATTTTGAAAATAAAGATATAAATACAAAACGTATTCCCATTCGAGCTTTAATTTTTAATAATAAAAATTATTTTTATATGGAGTACTTAGTTGAATCAGATAAACTGATTGTAAAATGCCCTGTTTTTGTGTGTTTACTTAAATTTAAACAGTTTTCAAAAACTTCAAAAAAATATTTTAACTATCTTCAAAATAAAAAAAAATAAACTTTTCGTTAACAAGAAAAGTGTCTTTATTTTTATACTATTATTTTATTAGATACCTTAATAACCTTGAAAAAAAGATCAAAACCTTGCCATAGCTTTCAGGCATGAATTTACTAAAGACAGAAGAAAAATATGGAGTAATAGAGGCTAGCAAATTATTCAACTCAATTATTCGTAGAAAGTGTCATAAAATAGTTAATGTTAACATTTCATTGAGGAAGTATTAGAAAGAGAGTAATCATCTTTCTTTATCAAAATTGTAATGCTTTAGTCCAATATCGGTCAAATTTTGTAGAAATTTTACAGAAGCAAATTGTGGTCATCTAGTGCTAGGTCATTATTTCAAAATTATCTAATTATAATTAGCTTTCACGTTTTAGTTTTATTTAAAAATGGGAATGTTACTGCAATTTATTGAAATTAAGTAGAATGTTTAGGTAATAATTTAAAGAGTTTAAATCATTACTTTGACTTTTCTTATTTCTACATTTGAAAAATAATATTTTTTTAGTCAATAATAAATATATTTAGGTATCTTATAATGAATTAATATCCATAAATCAAAGATCCGCTCTCTAGAATGGTAAACGTGGAACGCATTGCCGTTTTCGCGTCCTTCAACTGCTTACTGGAGACTTTCGATTTCATTACATATTCGAATTTCTCCGAATATGTTTCAATTGACTATGGTAGCTACAAAATCGGGATCAAATTGTTCTCTCCCATTCGTTACGATGCAATATATAAGCTTTCTCTGAGGAACATAACAAATAACGTTTCTAACTTGTTTGTACCTTGTACAGTAGAAAAAATGTAACGAGTTTTGCAAATTTAAAAAGTGTAAACGCGAGAGCTATTGTTTCTCAAGGCCCTATCTGTCGTGGAATAAAAACTTAATTGACAATCAAAATCGTTTTAACTGTAGCATTTTTATACACCTTCAAGGTACTTTTTTTTTACATATTCTTCGCTCCATTGAAGCATATATTGTAGCATGGTGTCAACTTTCCAATACCCTCGACATGGAAGGCAGCCACCCTAATTCTCGAGACTACTCTGCAGCTTGATATCTCAGCTTCTGCCTTCCATGCCAGCATTTTATATGAGCAAAAGGATCAAAATTGGAGGGAAACAATCCTAACTGTATAGTGGGTGAATAAACATGCCCCTTTGAAAACGTTGTAAGAGCGTCTTTCATGCAGCTGCAGTGAGCGGCAGTGCATTGTCACTCACGAAAATATTTCAGCATATATTAATCATTCGTGATGAATTTTGGCTGCATTGAGCCCCTCAGCATGTAGATTCTGAATGATAGGCTACACTTGGCTGGAAAATGTTGTTCGAGGTATGCTTACGTGCTCACTGCTCGCTCAGAGCTGGCAATTGCTACCAGAACTTATTGACAGGCGTACTAGACCACTGCGCAACATACATGCGCCAGCGATATCGGAATTTCATGTGAGGTTTCATTTCACAAAGATTTATAAAAATGAAACTTCAGCCGCATCGACAGTGGGAAATGATTTGTGTATTTTTAACATAGCAGTAAGAGATACAGGCAGTATCCTACAAGTAATTAACTGTCCTCCTACAAGAAAAGCCATTTTTAAAGAAAATGAGCCTGGATGTACAAGAAATCACGAAATATGTCAAAATTTATTTTTTTGTCAGATATAGTGTGCAACCGACGAATGAGGTGTGATATCAATTTTCCACGGCATACTTTAGTTAATGATAAAGGTGACATATATCAATAATTTTAATTTGACGTTTATGCAAAGCAGAAATTCACTAATTTGCGTATAGCAGAATATATTTCATAGGTCAGAGGTATTCAAACTTTTAAACTTCGGGAAACCCTTTGAGCTTACTATTTTCTTTAAGGAACCCCTTGATTGAAGATAATAAAAAAAGGATGTAAAGGCTTTATCCTACTCAAATTTATAAAATTATTATTGCGTCTCTATTTTATCACAATAGAAACGTCTTAATAAAGATAATGAATGATAACGTAGCTATGGGTATTTGGAGGGAAGGGCTTCTAAAATATATTCTATGAATAATAAACAAAATCAAAGATATTTTAAATTATAACAAATTATTAAAAGAAACGTTTTTAATGACTTAACCATGATTATCTTTTTATTGCAAAGTTTTTTTACTTCTAGAACAATTGTTGAAATCATCTATAATGTTACCTAACGTCATCTTCAGTATCCAAACTTTTTTCAAGATTTTCACATGCATCTGTTGAAATATATGACATTAGACGTTTCACAGATATTTTGGCAATTTTTGGATACTCTTTTCTAATATCAATTCAAAAAAAAATATCAACTTGATTAAAATTTGGTTTCAGTTGAGTATCGGTCGATGTATCAATGTGTTGTTCTCTTTCTCTTACTGGTAGTTTGGAGGTGTCACAATCTTGAGAAGGAGTTTAGATCCAAGAAAATTTTACTTTTCGAACAAGGAAGCATTCAAGAAATGTTTTTCGCAGATCTGATTAATGTTGGACCAAACTTTTTTTACATTTTTATCGGGATTCACGTTATCGTCTACTAAAATATTATGCAAATTAAGAAAGCATTCAATATTATTTTTCACGATGCAACGGGACAAAGTTTCAAATTTAAAAGAATGGAGTTAATTTTACTTTATACATTGAAATTAGTGAAGTAAGGGAACAAATAACTGACGTATTCTTCACCTGATCAAAGGTGGGGACTAATATCTGATCTAACGTGTTTCAATTAATGTATTTGAAGCACATGACTTTTAAGAAATTTAAGATTTTATATTATCGATAAAATGTTTATTTATACTTAACTTTACAATCAAAATTCCTTTAAGAATTCCATCTTTTATAAAAATTAAAATTTTACTGAAATTTTGGTACTTTGAATAAACAAATAGTGATTTCTTGCGGAAGCAGATAGTGTTCCTCGAACCCCAAGGGTTCCTCCAGTTTGAAGATCTCTATTACAGGTGAATGTCTTTTATCGTATTTCTGACACCTTCTTTTATTTCGCTAATATTAGGGGTAAAAAAATTACTTTTTCTATGAACAAATATTATATAGTAACTAAGCAAATAACTCAAAAATCAACTTCACATTTGAAAAACGTTTCGATATTTTTACACATACTATGATCATTAAAATGTATTAAATACTTTCAGAGATCCAAAATATTGATATTTTTTAAATTAAAATATGACAAATATATTGTAAAATACCCTGAATATAAAATTGGAAATAACAGTGCTCCTGAATTTTTTTTTCTAAAAGTCTTATATACTTAGACATCACCAGCAAACTTTTTAAAATTATGAGTTGTTCAAGAAATCTTACAACATTTACTCTCTTTTTAAAAAAGAAAATTAGAAAAGCACATGTGAACATCTAATCAAATAAACAGAAGTTGGGCATTTATTGATTCTATTCTTTGTAAAATATAAAATCCTTATTCTTTCACGCAAAATACAAATTCTAAATAAATTATTGAAATACATAACTGACGAAATTAATTAAAGTAATATATAATAAAAAATATTGTTATATATGTTATCCATATTTCATTTCCTATAAACATTTAAATTAGGAAATCTAGAGAAGTCTATACAACCACACTATATTTTCAAAAGGATAACAATAATCGGCAATTTACCTAATTGGAAGCTTAAATGCTCATTAATGCAATACATATTTTTAAAATTTATTCTCTTAAAACGTTTGCAATTACTGTATTCTAATTGATTTCATTTTTCACGAGTATTTAAATGGATACAAAAAAGTCACGAGAAGAAAGAGTTTTGCCTCCAAGCAACGAAAAAGCACAAATATGCCAATTTGGCAAAATGACGTTTTTTTTCTAATTAAATGCTATTTTAATTTTTTTTCCTTAAAAGCGCATGATTTTTTTTTATCAAAACCTTTGCAATTCTGGCACTAATTACTGAAAACCAGATTCTGTTTCGTTGATTTAAGGATTCTTGTGCAATCAAACAGAAATAAATTTTTCAAACAATTGTAATGAATCTGAGTATTTTTTTCCCCTGAAATTTAGTTATACGATGATAAACTCAAGGAATGCTACAATACTGTACTAATTTATATTAGAATTAAATTTGAAAATGTTCTTTTTTTAAATGTTTCTCGTAAAGGTTTAACAAACCTCAGAGTAACATTTCTTTTTTTATAATATTTTGAAAAAATATGCTTTTATTATTTAAGTTATGTCCGGTATACTTAGGTATATTTATTAGAAGTAGTTTGAAGTTTAAATTACATATCCTAAGAGACAACATAAAACACTTGATTCCTAGTTAATTCCTTAATAATTATATATATATATATATATATATATATATATATATATATGTATTATTTGTATTTTATCTGCTATTCAAGAGCTTTTCATGTTTTGTGCAATGGGAATTTAGTTTCCTTTTGATCATGTCCTTCTTCCTCAAATAATTATAAAAATGTATATTTGTAAGTATGTCAAAATTCCTTACTGTGATGCTCGCGTCATATATTTCATTTTATTTTGTCTATTGAAGAGACATAACCAAGTGAAAAATATATTTGGATAAGTAAGAATTAGAACTTATTAAATAATATAAAGCAAACTGCCAACTAAGCACCGTGTTATTTCTAAAGAATATTAAAAAAAATTTAATGCTCTTAAATGTTAAAGACTGTGTTAAAAGCTCTTTTTTTTAAATTTTTTAAGAATTTGTTTAATGATTTTAAGATTATTTTGACTTAATGTGCAATACCTCTATAATCCACATGGAGGAGTTCAAGTTTAGACTTGCCGATTTTTTGGACAACACACTACCGTAACAACAATAACTTAACTGAAAAAACGTATAAGGAAAAGAAATAAATTCTGAAAGTAATCCGTTAACAAATGCTTCAGTAAGCTGACTGTACTATAAAAATGAAAAAAAAAAAAAAAAAAAAATTTTTTTATAATTTTAAAAAAAAATCTTAAATAATTTTTTTTTTATTAAAAAAAAAAAAAAAAAAAAAAAAAAATCTTCGTTTAATATGTTCGAAATACAGCATGACATATGAGTTGTCTTTTAAGTATAAATTATGTTTTGCACTAACAAAAAGTCGAAAACTTTCCCCCCCCCCTAATACCCCAGAAGTCATACTAAAGTAAAAGTACTCCGGAAAAACCACGAAGACATATCAATAATAATACTAAAAATAACTGCTTTTTTCTGTCTTTCTATTTATTAATGAATCAATCAATAATCCACATGAAGATATGAATAGAAATATCACGATACCTACATAGAATTATAAGCTATTTTCTTTTTAGCACTTTTTACTTAATCTGCCATAGTCTATTTCACAAGACATGAACATCTATCATAAATCAAATAGTCTCGTATTTTTTTTACCTGTCCATCGAAACACTTTGTGGTACAACTTCAAGCTTTCATTTTAAAACCATCAATAATTAGAACTATGCATTGTCACATATTAACTCGTAATAAGAGAAATTGACCCGTAGCTTGATTTTTTCCCCAGATGCTCGCAGAAAAAGTCTTACACCCTATATAAGCCCCAGTTAAGATTGTCAATAATACTTATTGTCAACACAAAACTGAACAAGTTTTTTTTTTTGGTTTCAGCGGCCAAATGAGCTGCGTTTCCTCCGTTTGTGTAAACTGAAGGAACAAGTAATTGGAAGGTTTCTTCTCTTGATATTGCAATAATCGGGCACATTTGTTCTTTTCAAATTAATTTCTAGCAAGAAATCGGTGACCGCATAGAAAATAGAATAGAAAAAAATCGGCAGGAAACAATTGGAAGTCTATTCCGTAAGAGATTCTTACTTGATTGAAGAATTCATGAGATGAAAGAACGAGGAAATGAATTTCTAATGCTCCACAAGAGGGCTTCAAGAAAAATCAAATCCCTTTTTGATACGTGCTTCTGTATTATCATGGAACAACCCTCAATTTATGAGGATTTCCCTCTAATCACGGAGATGTTGTGCACTACATTCTAGAAAAAAAAAATATCAGCTCACAAGGGAGGAAGAAGAGTTTTATTTCCTTCATTTCGATACCTCACAACCCTCCAGGCTACTTATATTAAAGGAGGCTTTCAGCACTTATGCTTGCACCATTTCATCTGTCATGCACTTTGTGACTCACAGATAGATGTCACAAGCGGCACTTCTATACGCCCAGACATATATACATTATTTCAAGATGTATAAAAATTTCATTTTCATAATTATCACAAAACGTACAGCGAAAACTAAAACACATTATCGGAGATAAAGCACTACGTATCTCATCCCTCAGATATGTCAATTTTAGAGTTGCGTGATTTTAATTATCTGTTCAAACAATTTTATTTAAACCAAATGCTTATCTTGTTTTATTTCAGTAATATTGTCACATTCTTTCAACTCTTTTCTTAGTCAAAGACTTCCTCTCTCCTACTATACGATCATATGCCCTCTTTCCACTTACTAACTGCAGTTAATTCCAGAATTTATAAATTTAATATTTAATCTGAGAGAAAAAAAAAAGTTCCATATCACTTCGAAGAGTCCTATATTGTTAGACATGGTGGAGGCTAGGGCCAACGGTTTTAAGGGAAGTGAAATTGCAAAACACTCAGCTTAGAATTCAGAGAAGAGAGCTTTAAAATGAAATTCAAGAATATGACATGGTTGTATTAGATGAAATGTTTTTGGATGTGAATGTCTAAATAAAAACGAATCTTAACCTCGAATAAATATTAAATATTTTTCATGAAATTCTGACATTCCATATACCGTATACTATAATAAGTTTAATATACCGATCTTTACAATAATCCGTTTCCTGCTGCAAAAATTAACATGAAACCGGATCTTAATTTCAGGTAAAAATTAACATTAAAACGTTTTATGTCTTAGTGAGGGTATTTTAACAACAATAAAGGGCAAAAAAAATGTACATGTTCTTTACGTGAAATCTTATCATCTAAAGTTATTGAACCATTTGAGTGTATTTTAAGATAACTACAGTGAAGGTATAAAGGCACACAAGAATTCATATCATGTTGCGTTTTTAACCCACATTTTGTTCACACAAACCTTTTTCAAACAGAGAGTATATGCTTTGCTAGGAATTTGAAGCATTCGTCTTTTCTTAGATATTATATTGAAAATATATTCTGCGGTAGAAAATATCAGTAAACGTAGAAAATGTACATAAATTGATAACAAACACATATAAATATAAAATGTATGTCTATATTGGTTTTTAAAGTGGCAAAACATTCTTTATTGTATGAATATGTTTGAATATTATACGTGGCTCCCAGGAAAAAAATTTGGAACTAGAAGTAAATTTTCACTTTTCTCCCCCAATAAAGCCAGCTTTTCAAATAAAAATACATTAATACCGTATTTTTCTGCAAGGAAAAATATAATGCATTTATTTATCTCAACTTTCTTAGAAAAAAAAATATTTCCAATATGTAATTTTACTCCATCCACACACAAGATTCTCAACTCGAATCGCGAACGTAAGAATGACCTCTCAGAAAAATATATCAGTCTCTCTCTCATTTTTATAAAAGTGCCTAAATACGGATTAAATTTCTGGATTCATTCTCGTGTTAGTTAATCGGATTATGTTTTGGCAAAAATATAACAATGATATATTGGATCACTGATCTTGCAGACCTAAGCATTTCTCCAATGAAATTGTTGTGATTTTCCCATCTAAGAAATGTTTTCTGTTTGTATAGAGTACATTATAAGAATCTGAACTGCTGGCATTAAACTATTTTTTATTTAATTCAGTATCAAGAAAGCTGATACGCATTTTATAATAAACTAAAAATATTTTTATATTAAAAGATGAGAATGTGCTGCATGCTTCATCTTGAGTTCAAATTCTAAGGGGATATTTTTTTCTCATAGCAGAATAAATGAATTAATAAAGCGGTCTATATTTATTCTCATTTTCTTAGTTAAAATATATGTTTATAGTTGCTGAATAGTCATATTCTGAAGTCGGAATCAGTAAGAATTCGTTTAAAATTTTCTTTGAACCCTACAGAAAATCAAACGAAATGTATGAAAATTAATTTTAGATTTAATTTAACAATTAATTAAAATAATTTACTTTTATTTAGGTGATAACTCACTTATGATATTAAAATATAAATGACCCTTACGTATTCCTAAGTAAAGCATTGTATTTGGAAAAAAAAACCTACTTCATAGCGCATTATAAATAACATCAAGTACAAAAATTAACAGTCCAGGTTATGAAAAAGCCACATGTTTATAACAATGCTAATTAGATAAATCCATAATACTTAATGATAATTCGTCTTTTCGCTTAAACGAAGTCATAATCATGCATTAAATTTCGTGTATTACCGTGCGAATTTCATAGTATTTATTTATAGAAGTTATCCAAGCCTTTCCCGGAGAATAACAGTATATAATGTCCAACTGTTTTATGCTCGAAAACATGCTATTAAAACGATAAGTTAGTAACAATTTAATTATGGCCGGTGGATGATAGCTAAAATTTACAACTTAGAAAGTTGTTTAATGTTTAAAAAAATGAAACCATTTTAAGCCTGAGATATCCCTATTGTCTGGGGGAAAAAAAACGTTAATATTTCTGATTCCTTACGATTCAGAACATAGATATTATTATTAATATATTTATAATATACATTGTGGCTCCGAACTGTTGCCACAATGTAGTCAGAGTAGATTTGTTCAAAATATCCAGATAGTCGTCAGTCCAGAGAATTTATATCAAATAAATCAAAGGAGCCAAGAAATAGCATGTAAGCAATTATGGAACCATCCCGCCCAACTTTACATTTAGGCACGATATCGCCAATTAAAATGCGTTCATAAAGAAATCTCTACGCACAGACTCTGTCATTGGATTTTAAGAGTGTATAGTGTACCTTGATTCATCGCTGCGTAACACGTGACGCCAGTGATCAAGGCTCCAGTAATATCGACTTTTGTACCACTGTAAGCGGTTGCTTGACAATGACAGATGCAAGATTTTGTTTGTTAGTAGCAGCTCTCTCTCATATTAAAATTGAGAATTTTAAGTTCGTGGTGAACTGTTATTGTACTGATATTACATTCAGAGGCATTTTGGTGTTCTTGTCGAAAGTTTTCTGTATAATCCATGCAACAGGCTTTTAAAACTCTTTCCAACGCACTGCGTCTCTGCCTACCAGATGGTATGATCTATCGAATTGCGGTTGCACAGTTATAAACCCTGAATGTTTTCACATAACAATAACATTACGTATGTTAGAGCAAGGTATTTCTAGCATTGCAGAAATTTTATAAATAAACTTTTCACAACTGTGACAAAAAAAATTTTCACCTCTTTCAAAATCACTATACTCGTAATTTCCTTTCGTTGTACTTTTCCAGTTCTATAATTACGACTGAAGCTCATTTGTGTCCTTTTACACTTATTTGGGAGCTGGAAGCTCTGTGTTACAAGGAGAGTTCATTTCTACGATACTGTTTATCATACCATATTTGAGATTATATCCGGATGCCCAGATGCATTTTGATTATAGCATGTTTGAGTCTATTTAGGATCCTTGAAATAATACGTTCAAAGGTAAGTCTAAATGGACTACAAGTTTTTTTCTTGAAATATCTAGCCAAAATATTTGAAATATTTATGTATTCAGCTGATTGAAAACTTGTACTCCTTTGTCGTTCAAATTGAATATTTTCAATTAAAAACTATCAGTTACAATTACACCAAATTTACAAAGCAGATAAATTCGATTGGTCTCTTGATTTTCAATCACGATCAACTGACGAGGACTTGGATGGTATTTGATCTTTTCCGCATGAATTCACATAATATGAGGACTTTATGGATTCATTAAATTTAAATTGTAGCATTGACAAATCTGCGAGATATGTGGTCATGATAGCCTAGTGGTTACGATCGCGTACTCACGGCTGGCATTGTTTTTGGACCCTGAAGTCACTAAAGACCTACCGAGTAATTTAAGTGATGCACGTTAAATGTAGTCAAGGTCTCAAGTCTTCCCATTGATATGTAGTGGGAGCTTAGAAAGAGAGGTATCAGCTCATAAATAACATCAAAATTGTGAGATAAAATGGAAACTTAACTGTCGTTCGACTTGAATTACGCCGATCACTAAGCTCGTGACTATTACTTGGCTATAACAGTTATATCTGAACGCCCATAGTACCGTTTCAAGAACTTTTATCATATTTCATTATAGGAAGGTTTGTAGCTTATTTAGATTTATTTCCTGCAGAGTTTTCAGTTGCAATAAACTGATTTAAATCAATCATTTCCTTTTCCTGTTCATGAAAAATATATTTCTCATCAGACATGAAATATATCTAGCACATTTGATTGTGTTTTTCACAAAATTCAGTGATTGAAATAAGTCTAATTATTAATACAGATATTTTACCCCAAATGATGTATTTAAGAAAAAATATGTATAAAATGAAAATAATTTTAAGAGTAACTGAAAAAAACTTTTATTAGTTATAATCAGATTTAATGGAGCTCAAACAATCTCCCAAGATGGATTCAAAATTGAAATAATTATTTTAATTAAACTAACATATTCTTAAGTATCAGTGTAAACTATTTAGAGGAAATTAGTGTGAACTTTTGAGATAAGTGAGATAAATATTAGCTTAAGATAGAGAAGAGGAATTGAAAACTGGAATAAAGAAATGCGTGAAGTAAGAAAAATAGCTTTATTCTAAATTTCACTATCCAGCATGCATTCTTATCAGACACAATAGTGATTGGTGATACAGAAAAACTGTAATTTCTAACATTAAATTATTCTCTCAACAGCTTCCGACATGAATTAATGATTAAATAAAAGCTACCTGTAATGAAGTGTTTTATTGCATCAAGCAAAATATTTCAGGCAATTATTGGAAGTTAAACTTCTCTAAAACAAACTAAAGAAAGGTATTTAATATAATTCAATGGTACGTGATGTCATTAAACTGTTTTACGCAAAGGGTTTAACTATAAAAACAAATCTGTTCGAGTTACATCCTCAAAAATACATTTATATTTTTGAAATAAATGTAATAATTATGAAGTGAACATTAAAGGTAATTCTGAATGTTAAATAAAGTATAATAAATAAGTTAAGTGAAATATTTTATAAAATTTTATAGAAACAATTATCAAAAAAAATATTAATTATTTTTTCAATAATTTTGTGTGTGAAAAAAAAAAAGAGAATAGCTCACAAAGTGGTTTCCTTGTTCAATGTATGAAGAATCTGCCGCTGAAAAAATGCACATTTTTTAAAACATTATACAAAAAAAGAAGTCAGTACTTAAGCCCAAACGAAGAATTGGAAGTAATAAGTTATAAAATTTCATCTTTCATGCTTACAAATCTAATACAATCGTCACGTTAAAATTTTAACTTTTGAAAGAACTGAAATTATTTTGAAAGGCAATTGCATAAACTTTTCACCTCACCTGACATAAATTCCATAATTCATAAGCCGTAAGATATGAAAGTAAATGAAGCATATAGTCGAAAATTTTATCGCATCAGTACTTTGTCGAAACCAAAAAAAGGAACAAGGGAAACAATACACGAGAAATTTTATTTGCGATGTATCAGCAGAACAATTTTCTCTCCTTCTCACAAGAGCATTGAGCAACTGAGATTCATTATGGTTTATTCTGTTTAAAATATTAAATTTGAAAAGAAATTAGCTCAAAAAGAACTTGTGCAAATTTAACTCATATATTGAATTACATTCCCTTGTCAAAATAATGTATTCAACTCTAAAAGGAAATGGATAAAAAGGTACATTGTTCTCACCAAATTCTATTCGTACTGAAGCAGAAGTAAAAAGATAGATCAATGTGAAGAAGTTTTCTTTAAAAAAAAAAAAAAACAGTACACAAGTTACAGTAAACTCTTTTTGTTCAGTTTTATTTACAATATAAGATTTTCTTGTTGGCCAAATAGTTTACTTCTTTTAAGTGTTGGAACGAAGGAAAATATTTGTTTAAAATAAGTTCTAATGAATCTTAATAGATTAGTGCTGCGGATAAAGCATTAATATATGATTCACAATCAATAGTGATTTATAACATTCATCCATTTAAAAGGGGGAATGATTAATCGATAGAGACAAACAGTTTTATTTTTCACTAAAACTTTTGTCTAAATATTTGTTTTGTAGACAGTAATTATTTTAATTTATTTATGTACTGACCTTAACAAAATAATTTTCCTTATCATTCTATTTCATTTCATTGGAAAATCTGTATGAATATGAAAAACATTAAATTTTCTAATGTATTTTAACATCCAAATTTCATAAAGTACCTATAAAATTTAGATTAGTAACTAGTGTCATTTTATAACTTACACTACTTTTGCTGTTGAAATACTATAGAAAGTTATACAAAATAATACAGATAATTTGGAGAGTACTTCTATTAATAAAAATATTGATGATTTGGTGAAATAGAATAATAAGACAAAAAATTTATATTATTTGTAAAAATTATTTCGAAAATCATTTTAAATCTACTGACATCGAGAATATTTTTAAAGTTCCAAAAGCAATTTATAGGAAATTTAATATCAATAAGATTACTGTATGAAATGAATTTAATTACTAACTTAAGTTAATCTGAAGAAATAGTATCATATATATTTTAATAAAAATAATATTAAGCAAAATAATGGTATACCAATATGTAATCCGTCAAGTAATGATTTAGTAAATTTTTTTTACAATTTTATTTTAAAAGGTTTTTACAACAGTTTTAGAACGTTTAAAGCATTAATGATGTTACTTTTTTTCAAATTAATATTACTGCAGATGATAAAATTTTCTATATCTTTTCTTCCAAAGTATTTAAATTCACTACGATGTACAATTTTTCCTTTGAGTTTTATTAAGAGAATTCTAAGATTTCTTATAATCATAATTTTTTATTCTTCCTTTTCTGGTTTAAAAATATTTTGTTACTTTTTATATTTTTGTTAAAAAAAGTTTTTCTTCCTAATTTTCTTCTAATTTGTATTACTTTCTGGTGAGAATGTAATACAAATATTGTTCAATACTTTGGAATAGGAAACCTATGTTTATTTCAGTTTTATGAATCCAAGCCTAACACTTCTGTAATTGCGTTATCAATTAAGATGTAAGCGATAAATGATCGAAATTTTAGATTAGATTAAATATTCTAATTAGAAAAAGTAAACAAATGTATTAAAACATAGTAAATAAATTTAAATCTGAAAAGAATCTAAACACATTTATGAATACTTTAAACCATTATTTTATAATCTAATAAAATATATATATTTTTTTATCTCTTTCAGTATTATGGAGTTCATCTGTACCCAATATGAAGCAATTATGTTTGAATGAATATAACTGAAACATTTCCTGAAAGATGAAACATTCTTTTTCAATTACATTTTCTTTGAAATTTATAAACTTAAATATAGTAATCTTTATACACACACACACACACACACACACACACACACACACACACACACACATATATATATTTGTGATTGTGTGTATGTGTGTGTGTTCGATATTGTCCTTACTAAGCACTTTTAAACATTCTGTCGACTATTAAAATGTAATATATTAAACATCTGTTAAACATTAATGAAACAGTATGAATACATTATCGAAATAAGATTGTTTATCGATTCTAGCATACTTTAGTTGGGTTTTGGCCACCACGGCTGTAGCGAAACACCATAAATATTTTAGATGATCATCAGAGAGGAGTGTAAGGGCAAGGGAGAGATTTTTCGCTGTGTAATAGGTATTATAGTAGGGATTTTTTTCCGTTAGACGTAATATAACTCATAGTACAGGATTAGGAATACCAGGGAAGTTTCAAAAAATACGAAGAATCTAATTCGGATTATTGTGACAGATTTACGATAGTGGGAAAGTGGATTTAGTCAGTTTTATGAGTGCGTGATCTAATAAATAAAAGGATAATTGAAAATGCGATATTTAAATAAGAATGAACTTTTTACTTTTAAATTAGGAATGGGATAGAATAGAAAATTAAATTATTATTAAGAGAAAAAAAATGAAATTAAAGTTAAATTATTTCAAATTTCCCCCCTCCGCGTGACGCGGATGAGTGTTGGGCCTTCACAAACAACCTTATCTTACAAGTTTATCTTAGTAAAGAATTGAATTTACATTTTAAGCCAGAGTTATATTTAAAATTGTTACACCTAAAAAATCACATTTTAAAATTAATGCCTAAAACACTTATTCCATAAGGAATTCATATTCTAAAACTAAGATATAAAAGTTTTATGCCACAAAACTCCCCTCACCTTCACAATATTACATAAACAATTTCAATAAACTGATCAAAATATTAAGTACTAAATAAAAAAAAAATTATGTTGTGTGTGGTATTTGTGCTTTCATCCTAACATCAGTTTCTGCTTAATACGCTTTTTAACATGAATTCTTGAATTTGTAAAAAAAATACATATATATAACATGAGATGTGTGAGAAGAATTTGGTAAATCAAACGCAATTTAAAAATTTGTAATAATACTTCATAAAACAATTCAAAAATTTTTCATAATTTTAATTATGATATACATACATAGCATTAGTCAAAGAAGTATATGAAAAAGTTTAAAATATTAATAAAGTAATGACTGTATTTTAATTTCACTACATAGGGAACTGTAAGTAAATCAAAACACCATTGTGCTTTCTTTCTAAAATTTTCACTGTATTGAAATTTAAATCAGAATCAAGTTACAGAAATTTTTACAATATATCAGTATATGGCATTCAACTAACAAAACACACACACACACACACACACGCCATATATATGTATGTATATATATATATATATATAATATATATATACCTATGGAACGATGGTGCTAATGGAATGATTTTATTATTGTTAAGATTTTTGACTTTTTGTTAAGTTTTTTAACTCCTTTCATTTAATTACCTTATTTTATGAATGTAAAGAAAATGTTGAAAGTGAACATTTTATATTATTCTAACCAAATTATATTACTCTTTACAATTCAGATTTCTAACAATATTTTAACAACTAAGTAAAAATTCGCTCTTTCTGTGTTACAAGCAACTAGAAAAATAAAACATTTCTGATTTTTTCACAAAACTAGAGGAAACGCAAAAATATAAAGAAATCGTATTTGTAGCTCTCCATGTTATGTTATATTGGAAATTTAGAAAATGGATACGGCTATGCAGACTTATATCATTCTCAGATTGTTTTCCCTGGATAGTTTGTTTCATTTTTTCTCTCAAACATCCATATTACATTTGCCTTATTTGCCGACATGTCACTTCTAGATATAAGATTGTGTAACATTTGCTTCAAAATTTTATTTGTTTCAAGATAATATGTTCTCCAAGATTTTAGGATTGTTTAAACTGGAGTGTTATTTTGAATTTCATATTGTAGATATGAAACTGATGTTATCAAAAGTAATCACCAAATCTCCAATTGATTAATAACAGAGCATTTTCTATACACAAATGTATTTAAATCATGTTAAATTACGGAATAAATAATTATTTCTTATATATATATATATGAAGTTTCGTATTACATAGATATTCATAGATAAAAATGTAAGCATTATATATTTTTTTCCCATCATACAGAAAATTATATTTGGATTACTATTTAAACAATCATGTATATGACATTACCAAAATAAAATGTATTCTCTTCAATGCTTAGGCTGAGAAAATTTCATTTGTGTATAAAAAGGTTTTATACTGCATCAACTCTAAGAACATGTTTTTGAAGATTCTGTTTACCTTTTAGGGACTTTCTAATCATGATGCAGATATTAGTGCAATTAATTAATATGAAAATTAAACACTGTCTTACACTTCTCTAAACTTTAATTTATAAAATCGTTTCACAGTAATCTTAAATAGGAATTCAAAACTATGGATGATGTGTTCCTAAAACTGTGAAATTTATTAAAAAGTAATGAAAGAATTTTGGCATTATAATTAAATTCAAATCTTGTTGATTCCTAGTTTGTACTGTTGAAACTGACAAAATGTAAACTTGACTTTTAAGTTGTCAGTATAACCTTTTCCATCTTCTTTGACCCAATAAAATATCAAAAAAATGTATAAACATAACAAACAATAAAGCAAACTGCTTCATTAAGAATGGTAAGTTTATTTTCCATGACAAAATATCCCTTATTATTTTTGTCTTTCTTCTCCAATAAAGTATACAATTTATACAACTTTAATCCTGAAATAATGAAAGTTAGAAAAGAGAAGTAAATAGTTACAGAAAACAATCTTTGTTTTCTTTAATAGCTAACTCATTAAAATACCACATTTTTCTTTCAAAACACGTATCATAGAAAACATCGATTTTCTTTTCTGTTTATTTTAGCAACGTTTTATTCTCTGTCTCAGATTCACCGAATTCTTAGGATGGTTTGTTTTGATTGTGATACTTAACTTTTTTTTAATGAAGGACTTATGAGTATAATGACAGGCATTTTGGTCTTTTCATTCTCTATTCATGCTTGCTGTGAGACATTTAGATTTAATTCCTTCCAATCTGGATTAAAATATATCTATCTCAGGAAGAGAGGAAATGAAACCTACAATATCCAACTTTTCTATATAGAATGGTACTTATCTTATTTGCTTTTTTTGCTTGGATGGAGTAGAAGATTTGGAGCATGCCTTACTGAAATACATTGATATTAATGTTATATCTATTTAGTTAAAAGAAAACGTTTAAATGCAGGAAATTTGATAAAGATTGTTGTTTTTCAATTACATATAACAGTAGTAAATAATGAGTTCATTCGGGTGTTTTATTAACATTTTTAAATTTTAATCGATTTTTTCCTGTTAGTGAAACTTGAGTATTTTTGATTCTAAGTGAATTATTAAAATTCATGGTTTTAAAATGTCTCTTAACTATTAAATTTATTATTATTGATTATTTAAATTTTTAATCGAATAATCGGTCTACTTTTAATAAAGAATTTCAATTCAATTTTAGAAACAGGGAATAATTAGTATGAATTTCTAACAAAACAAATGTGTGTGTGTTTGAATTTTCCTGATCTTTTTTAATCAATCTACTACTCTAGAATGATCACATGTAATTTGGAACACAAAAATACCTTTAGAAGCAATTACTTTTAAAACCTTTATGTCTCTTAACTGACACTATGTTTTTTATTACATTTTTGAGGTGTTTAAATACATCTTTTTTTCAATATTGTATAACAAACAAATAAATTAATGATCTACATAAAAAGAAAAAAGACCTAAAAGGTTAAAAACATTTCCTTAGAGATTTGAGCCATTTGTCGCTGACATACTCTCGTTTTTTCTCCCCACATTTTTCTTCTTTTATTCCATTCACACATGGGATTATTTGCAAGGCCATTGTAGGTTATAGTGAGTCAGTACAATTATTCCAAACATTTGACAAACCCTCATGTCTGACAGATATTTGTTATAAATATCTCTTTCAAAATGACTGAGTATTGAAGAATATTCAACTTTTTTTCATCAGCATGATGAAAATAGTGATTCGGATTTCAAACTTTCTACTGAAAGTAAGATTCTTAAACAAAAGTAGGGCTTAACAGAAGAAATTGATGACAAAAGTATCCCGCAACATAACAATTGTTGCCTGTTCAGACAAACTTCGTGCTCCCGATTGGGGAAGGAGAATTCAGTTGCAAATTCATATGATGAAAGTTCTATTACGTCTAGATGATGTGATTCAAAAACATTTTTTTTAAAAAAAAACTATTTTGTGTGATAAGAACAATATGGGAATAAATGAAGTTTCCTCATAGCATTTGTTGATTTTCGAATCCATATTGAAGTATTTTCAAACATGAACTATTTAAAAGGCTCCTTGCCAAATAAAATTAGAATCACTGGAAATTTTCTTGGAAGAAATGGATACATTTATTTCCCAGCTTTACGGAAAAGAATCAATATGTGCGATTTTGAAAGGCATATGGTCAAGACAATGGTGCTCTTCAACATTCATTGAAAATATATCTCAAATCTGGCTTGACTCGACTTCAAGAGCACAAATTTAAGGGGACATAAGTGTGCATAATGAAGATGTGTCATCCTGAATGTAATGTATCCATTTCTTTCTAAAGAAAGGGGAAAAAATACAAAAAAAAGGGGGGTTTACATCTCAGAAACTTGTGACACTTTGTTTTGCAAAAGGGGCTTCTGTTGTTGGTTCAATGAGTTTACGAGTAAATGGATGATAAATACAACTGTTATCCAAAGATGCAACTCCTAAACGTGTCTTATGAAAAGTTCTAATCAGCGTCTAAAAACAGTAAACATTTATCTATGTACACAGAAAAAGTGTCTGCGTCTTGAGCACTACACATGGAAGCTTTATGTAGCTGATTTAACCAAAACACTTCAAGAAAACAGTAAAATTTTACAATTACACTATGTGTGTCGTAGATGTATATGATCAAATGAGCCGATGTGATTGACTTTAAGGATGCTGTTTACGTTTATTGCGATGTTCTAGGTATTGCAACTATAAATCACTGAATTTTATTTAGATCATGTAACTCATCGCAAATTTCCCGATGGTTCATTATTTGACCCTTATAAAGGAACTGTTACAATGTTTATTGAGGAAACGGCTTTCAAATATCCTTACTACTTCTGAAACCTCGAGAAATCAACGTCGTCATCCTTTGCAACGCTAAACAAAAAACAAAGGAATGTGTTCGTTACATGTTATAACAATCTGCGGAAAATCATTCTACAATGGTGTACTAAAATATTTTTTCTCTGATTATCTAATAGTTTGTTTCAAACTACGGTGAGAAATAAATACTCAATGAAGAAATGTTTCGTTTTATTAGAAAACAAGGTTATTTTATGTATTGCAATGCGACATTTTACTATTAAAATTATTGCATTAACTTCACATTGCTTAAAAAAGCTTATTTTAACTTCTGTCTATAATAGTTGCAGAAAAAAATGCAACATTTACTCTAGATTCTTTATTATTGTAAAAATAATAGCTAACGTGATTCCACCATAGGACTGAGCACAACGATCCCGTTGATTAACGAATCGAAGGATTCTTTGCTCCCAGAATTCCTGCGGCCGTGACTAGACCTAGTCTTTCACAGTGTGCTTGAATTCGTCGGTCCTAGTTGAAGTACTTCCCTTTCAGGTGTTTTTTCAGGAGACCTAACACAAGGAAATTCAGAGGGACATGTCTGGGCTGTAGGGTGAAGCATCAAGCTGCTCCCACTCAAACTTGGCCAGTTCCACATGTGTGACCCGACAGTCTGGAGACGTGTGGATGCGTTTTCATGGAGCACAACTACAGTCTCCATGAGCAGCCAAGGTCTTGTTTCCTTGATGGACCTACGCAGTCTTTGGAGTGCCTCACAAAACTCATAGGAGTTGGAGTGAACACCATCATGTCCTCCATCATGCCGTCCAATTAATGCACTGCCGCATTAATTGGACGGCACTCTTTGTAAGAGCCTCTATTCTCTCCTGCGCATGCGTGTTCCCTCACTTACTCAGATCTAATTCTAAGACTTCATTCGCATACCTAGATATCTCTCTACGTTCTTCTATGGCTGCATGGTAAATATGTTAACGATTGCGTTGTTACGACACTTCGTCCTTTTCATTTGAACATTCTTCGAAATTATAGAATATTGTTTAATAAACGTTTTTGACTATATTTACTGAGAAAAATATGATACATCTTTTGTTATATATATATATATATATATATATATATATATATATGTGTGTGTGTGTGTGTGTGTGTGTAATATATATATCACAAATCACTTTGTACCAGATACCTTTTTTAAACGAAAATACATACACCTCATTTAAACCGAAATAAATACTTGAACTGACTGTAATTGTTCTTTAAGAATGTATTATACAGTATCCTGGATTTTATTTTCCTGTAGAATGTGTACCTCCATTTTCAGTTCCTTAAAAATCATGGGTTATTCTCGTAGATTCCCTAGGGGTCGTTATGATCGAGTCTGACAGTGCAATATATACGAGTGTTCCACAACAGATCAAAATCGCGAGTAAAGTTTCTCCCAAGGCGTTCCGAAACACTCAGGTGAAAGCAAAATTTATGAAAATATAATGTGACAAGTGTGAAATTTATCGAACAGGGGGGACTTCACCTGACAGCCGCAGCTGTTTAATGAAATTTTAAACTTGCTATGTGATTTTTTGAAAGCTATCCTAATTTTGAATTTTTAGAACTTTGTTAATTTCAAAATTACTTTTGACATCTGATATAGATCTATTCACTTTGATAGGGTTTATTATATAGAATAATGTATGAATTTTGGGGGGAAAGTTTTAATTTAGGTATATTTATTAATTTAAATACCTCAAATTGAAACAATAGTAGCATTCTTACACAAAATAAGTACACAAAAATTCACTAATTTTATTGAGCAAACTTTTAATATTTTAAATCAGATTATTCAGGATTAATTTTAAATATCTTCAACCATTGGTTTCCAAAACGCTTCTTTTTTGTAAAGATTTATAAGGATGGAAAATATATCAAACACTTTCTTGAGGAAATCAGAAATGCAAAATAAGTAACAAGTATTTCTCTCTGAAGTCAGAATAGCTGATATCCCTTTTTAAACTGCACCTTAAATTTTTTCATTAGTTATTATTCCAATAAGTTCTTATGCATTCATATGAAACCCAATTCATAAATATCAACGTGTGAATTGATAATCCACTGTGATATTACCCTACTTTAAACCAGTTTAAAGCTGGTTTTAAAATATATGTGAAGGGCATTTAAATGTTGAACGTTGGTACAAATGTGAAATGTCATCATCCTAAAAGTTTGTCTACGGCAAATTGAGAAACCGAGAAACTTCCGTCAGCCTAAATTTTGCTTTATTAGAATAATTCTGCTCTTAGTAGAGATATATTATAAGACAAATCAGCATCGCCTCTTTTTGATATCGAAACAAGCATGCCGCCCAATAGAGGTTCTGATGCATTTCTCTCAGTGCTCGAAAGTCAACAAATTCTTAATCTGTTTTATAACAGTGACACATTCTCAGATGATCCTCCAAATTGGAACGTTTCATACAATCCTTACATAGAACTTTATTTCAAAAAACGCACGTAAATATTTTTCCATTATTGATGAAAAGAAGTTTTACTTTGAAGAATAATGGATTTACTGAATATATTTCTGTTCAAATTTGGTCAAGTTTAGTAGCTAATTATTTCAGGACAAAAATTAAGCTTTTAATTATAAGACAGCAATTCAAAATAGATTCTGGGTAAAAACATTATTTTAATCTTGTATTGAGTGTACGGGGATCTTTTTTATGTTTGAGTCATTTTAACCAGGTAGTAGAATTCACTAAATAACGTAACTCTTCAAATTTTACCTTACACAAAACTGTCACACGATAAAAACTTAATATGATGTCAACCATAAATTGTCTTAATTCAGTGAAAAACTACTTGCTTGAAATGAAATTGAGTTGTACTTGGATTATTGAAAGTAAAGTATAGGTTTATAAAGTAGGACGCTTCGTTCTCTACTATACATTAACAATTCATAGGACTACCTTTTTGTTATTGTTAGACATATCCCTGGGAAATTTTAAAAAATTCGCTGGATTACAAATATGATCAGCATCTCTACGCTATCGGAGAAACGACATAAAGAAAATTTTATGTAAAAAAAATAAATCTATTTACTTTTCTCAAAGTTCAAAGAAAACAAATTTGATTCGCTTTACCTCAGAAGTACCTAACTATTTATATTTTCAATAATATTTGCTGTCATATTCCTTTTCAAAATTCAGGAACAAATGCAGTGTTTGTCTGTGACCTTTGCATTTATAACTGACGATTGAAACAAGTGCGAAAAAGAACTAATGTTACAAGCCTATGCCTTCCTTACAAAGCTCTGATACATTTTAGAACAATTGTTACTTCTACGCGTATACGCACAATACGTTACTACTATTTTTAAGGGTGCAAATGTCTTACAAGTTCTGAGACCACAAAGCGAAAATGTGCCAACTTCCTAAATTTATGATTTAAACTTTAATATATAATTAGTTAATTTAAATGCTTATTATATATGAGTAAGTAGTTATATTGTAAGAACATTGGTGAAATGTGTGTTAGGTGCTTAAAGGCATTTACGTGATGTCTAAATTTTGGTTATAATCTGCTTAAATGAGATCCAGTCAAGTGGCCTCTATTTGCATCTCATTTACCGGATTTTTTTCTTACATTGACATGACCCTCAGCAGGTATAAGTTCACCTCTTATGTTCTACAGTGATCACTTTGCTAATCAATGAAATAGATGATTTCATCATTTGTAATATACTTAGATGCGAAAAGGGAGGATTTTCTTAACTCACAATTTTGATACAAATAGCATCTCATTATATTCATTAAAACGCGTCCACTATACACATTGCCAATAATAAATTATAGAAATATTCTTTTGAATAATACTGATGTTAGTTTTGCGAAGGAATTTCAAAACTGAGATTTGAAGTAATGAAAGTAACAAATTCAAGTATCCAAAAATTGCATGGTACCAACACAAGTATTAAAAATACTAACAATACAACAAATGAAAGGTGAAAGACGTGAGAAAAGTTGAAGCGAGACGAATGTGAATAGGCCAACATTCTCCTAGACAAGGGAAATAAAGCTCGATTTCCTTTATGCGATGCGCTTGGAAAGATATCGAGAATCGACAAATACTAACATCTTAGAAATTTATTCGGACAGATACAAGCCAATATGTGTATACAGAGATATGCACCTTTTGAAATTTAAAAGAGGAGGCTCCTGAATTGAATGCTGTAGTTTTTGGAATAAGCTCTGAAAAATTGTCAAAAAATTAAATTATTTTACAATAATTATAACTTTAAGTGCATTTTTTCTGAGTTTGAGTATTTTTCACAAGCACTTATGTTAAAAACTGTGATGCTTAAACATTTTAAATGTTGTAGGTATAGAAGCATAATATACTATTTATAAACTGTACTTAAATTTATTTTCATACATATGTAGTATTTTAAAAAAGTAAGAAAATATTTAACTTTTTAAAGTTTTTAAAACTTTGAAATATTTCATTTTTTAAAAATATTATTTAAACCTTTATTTCATTTTTGATAGGTGCGCATTAAAGGAGGTATATTTAACTGCAAACCATTAGTACCATTTATGTATAAAATATCTTAAGTGCAGTGAAATCAACTCAAATTACACGAATGAAAATTTTATTATATAGACTTATGATATAGGAAGTGCAGAATGAATTTAAATCTTTTTACAGGCTTTAGAAAATTCATTCTCTTGTAAAGCACCTGTAAAGGCATCAAAATAATTAATTTTAATTTCGGGGAACTATTGCTAGTAGAAAACTGTGCTGTGTCGAAACAGTGTAGTCGAGATAAATCTAAACCCCTTGTGTGAGAGAGTCCCCTTAAATTCATCTAAACTATAGTTTATTCTCATTTTCCTTATGCATTCATAAATATGATTCTAGAGACCTGTAGTAGCATTATATTTCAAAATGTAATCTTAATGTTCATTAAATCAAAGTAAAGATATGAAATTATCTTGTTATTATCTCAAAAATTTAGGAACTATCCTTATATCAATTCATAACATTGTTTCGAGCAATTTAGATATAAAAACAATTTTTATCTCACGTTGAGAATTCCTGATACGTATAAATGAATTATAATAAAATCTTTAATGTCGTGCATTCTTACATTAATGAAACAGCAATTTTCAGGAAAAAAAGTAATTAAAGAAGGAGATTTTATGTTATATTGTTCTTAGTTAAATATCTGTGAATATTTTTTGTTTTGCTTTTCCAAAGTAAAAGTGTTCCTTTAAATAATAAAATTAAAAGACCGATTTCTCTTGATTACTAAATTGTTTCTTTTTCACCCTACTGATTAAGATGATATTTGAGTTATTACCTAAAAAATGAATAATTCGTTATTTTATTTTTAAAAACTTCACTTCAATAAACATTGCTAGTTTTCTCGGAAAATATTATAAATATACATTTTTCTCTTAAACATAGGATATAATTGATTCATTTCTGTAACTTTTTAGCAGAAAAGTTTACATTTAAAGATTCTTTGTAGTAATTGTAATTGAATATTTTAAATGAGCTACTGAAATGAATGAAAGAAAAAATCATCTCGTAATGGATAAGTTTTTCCTGCTTATTCAAGCCATTGTAAGAAAATATAAAATTTTATAAATAATTATATTACAGATCCCCTTTAAGAAATATTTAAAGAAGAATCTGATAATACAAGCATATGAATATATAGTATTTCTTATGGGTTTGGTCAATTATGAAAGATTATTTCTACGTTCTTTATTTAACGGTTTAAATTGAATTAGTAATACACGTACGTATACGATTATTACTTTTTAAAATGCAAAATAAATATCTGTTTTGAAAATTGTGTCTCCAAAATATGAAAGAGGAAACACAGAATGTTGAGTAATTGCCAAGAGGAAAAAATAGTTATTTCGCAGATAAATTCATGAAATCTGTAACACTATTAGATCAAAAGTACGATACGCATTTTATTCTTAGCCTTCGCGCATTATAATAAGAAATTTGCTCCGGTGTAACGAATCTGTCTAACATTTTTCATGAACTGTGCCATTTATAGCCATCGAACTGATCATAGTTTTTCCAAATAACTGACTACGAAACAAGTTTAAATAATTTAATAAACAACTAGAAAATATTTTGTGTTATTGAAATAATTGTTCATTACAAAAAAAATATTTAAGAAATAATATCTGATATATTATTTTTATATTCGATATTATTTCTTAAATAATCAAGTATCTAGTTTGAAACCAAATATATTAATTAATTAATTCAATTATCTACAAAAACTAATGATAAATAGTACAAATATACAACAAAATAAACACAGATGTTAATACAAAATGTTTAACTATTAAATTTCTTTCCTAAACGGTGTATTTATTCCATTGTATAGATAATATAAAAACCAGTATTTCAAGTGGATTTTAAGATAATAAAAATTGCACAACACGAATTTAAAACTGTTGTGAATCCACTGTGTAAGCCTCTCAAAATTATTAGAGTATGTATTCCATTTAGTGGCAACAGTGCGGCGCTGCAGTAGTAGCGCGCGAAGTATATTGGATTATTCAGTAAGTGATACTCTCGAGAGAGAGACGCCATGTTTTTCCTTGTTTTCCATTTCTTTTAGTTAAAGTGTGTCTGTAAATAAAATTTGTAGTTTTTGGCATAACGACGTTATTATTGACCCCTGGCGTTTTAAGTATTCAACAAATACCTATTTAACGTATTAATAAGGTATAATAGCCATTTAAATAATTACTTTTAATAAGAATAATGTTTTAAAATGAACTTCAATGCCATAAAAAAAGGCATTTGAAATATTTAATTACAATCATGAATTAAAAAATAAATGCTTGCAAAAGCGTCACTAAATTTTAATAAGTCAAATGGCTATGAATATTTTTGAAATATTGAGTATACCTTAAATTGCATTGAGAAACGTTATTGCTCTTATTTGCATAAAGATCGAGCAAAAATAAATGATTTCAACATTAGTTTTTCATGTCTCGTTTGTTATATATTCACGCTCATAGATGGCGTTACTGTCGCGAATAATTTTTGTTTGTATTCTGAAATTGAAATCGGCAGAGGAGAAGTGGCATCGATGGTGTTAAGTATGATGTCCTAAGTTGCTGTAGTCAATCATGAGAGATTTTTGAATAAAAAAGTAATTTTACTAGTAACATAAATGTTATTGAGAGTTAAACCACATAAGTGGTCCGTCGACCTGCAGAACAGAAAAAATATGGATTGTTCGTTCATTGGAAAGTTTCGTATTGAACATTGAATAAAGGTGAATCTGACTGTTTAATGGAAAATAGTTTCAACTTTACTGGATTATAGTTTCCGTTTCATCACTAATGGATTACAATTGGGTCCGTTCCGTTTTGGGTAACTGTGAGTACACTTTTTGTTTATTTTAGTATGTTTTCCAAAATGGTGTATTAGTTTCATTGTATGAGTTGCATATATTTAGAGTTCTCCTTTCAATCAAAATGCTTTCAAAACTTAAAAAAAGTGAATTAATCGAAGTTGCAGAAGAACTAGAAATCAGTGTTCCGGCAAGTGCCAAAGTACTTACTATTAAAAATTTAATCGAAAAGAGCGATATTTATAAAAATAATCTTGAAGTCGTAAAAACTGTAGTTGAATCAATAATTGAAAAGAAAAAAGATTACGAGAAAAATGAAGCACGAAAACTAGAATTAGAAAGATTGAAACTCGCGCAATTAGAAAGACAACTTGAGCTCGCGAATTTACAAAAAGTAACCCAAAATGTTAATGTGTCAAGTAGCGATTCCGATTTAAATTCCAGTTTAGAATGTTTGATAAAAAGTGTCAAAACCTTAACAATACCAGTTCCGACACGTGCAGAATCGTATAATTTATTTTTCCAATCGCTTGAAAGAGCTTTCAAAACCAAAAATGTCCCAGAACAATTTAAGTCAGAAATTCTATTAAATATCTTGGGGGAAAGGGCTACCAATTTAATGATATATTTAAGTGAGGATGAATTGTGTAGGTATGACAAATTAAAAGAATTAGTATTAAAAGAATTTCAATCCACACCACAAGAAGTTTTAAATAATTTCCGTAAAGCGAAAAAACGCCCAAACGAAAGTTATATCCAATTTGCCTCGCGACTTAGTGCAGCATTTGATTACTATTGTCAATTAAGAAAGGTAAATGATTTCAAGAGAGTTTGTGAACTTATGGTTTCCGAAAAAATATTTGATTCATTAGATCGTGAATTACAAATTCATATTGGCGTGAAACAAGGAGAATCTTGGTATGTGCCACCAGATTTGGCTAGGCATTGCGATATTTATGCATCGTCAAAATTCAAAAACGATAGTAATGTGTTCTCAAGGCCGCAAGTCGTAATTCAGTCGCAAAAATATCGTAAAGAATACAGTCCACAAAAGGTATTTGTATCGGAGGTTAAAACTCCAAAATGTGTAGTCTGTAAATCTAATGAAAATCATTCTCTGAATGTATGCCCTGTATTCAAAAATATGCTTGTTAAAGAGAGAATTGAGGTTGTTAAAAATAAGCAGTTATGTTTTAATTGTTTAAATCATCACAAAGTGGCTAATTGTTATTCAAAATCTAACTGTTATGTTTGCAAAAAACGGCATAACACACTTTTGCACATAAAAGAAAATGCAACCGAAGCTCGTTCGGAAAATGAAAACTTAGCATTAAATCCAAGGTCAAATGTATTTGTTCCGCGAATAGAAAATCCCGATCCCAGTATTAATTCTCCATCGAATGTGCCACCTGCGAGCACTACACATTCATTCACTGCAACAAGTATAAATGCAAATAAGATGGTTTTATTAAGTACTGCGAAGGTCATGATTCAAAATAGTTTAGGAATATTTACAAGCGCACGTGCATTACTAGATGTTGGAAGTATGAGTCATTTCGTTTCGAAACGTTTAGCCGATAAATTGAATTTGAAAAAACAAAAACGAAGCATAGTGGTCTCCGGATTAAATCAGTCTTCTTCTGTTGTTAATAGGATTGTAAAAACAAAAATTTCGAATGGTAGTGGAAGTTTTGAAAAAGAAATTGAGTTATTAGTAGTACCGGAAATAACAGATAATTTACCCTCCAGGCAATTTGACATTAATACGCTAGAATTAGGTAATTTCAAATTAGCAGATGTGAGTTTCAATAAACCTGGAGAGGTGGATATTTTATTAGGTGCCCAAATATTTTACGAACTTTTGAGAACGGGTCAAATTAGGTTTCCGGATTCAGAAATTGCTTTTCAAAATACAGTGTTTGGGTATGTTGCTACCGGAAGTGTTCCAATCGAGAACAAAACTACTATTCATTGTGGATTAATAATAGAGGATTTGGATGCAAATTTAAGGAAATTTTGGGAAATTGAGGAAGTTGAAGGGGAAAAATTACCAGATGAGGAGAGTTTAATTTGTGAGGATCACTTTATGAAGACACATTTCAGAAAGGACAATGGAACCTATGTAGTTAAAATGCCGTTTAAGATAGAGCCCCCATGTTTAGGCGAGTCAAAACACATAGCAATTAAAAGATTTAATTCTCTTTGGAAACGTTTGGAAGGAGATCCTGAGTATTTGCAACTCTACCGGGAATTTTTAACAGAGTATGAGAATTTGGGGCATATGCAGGCAACTTCTGAAACTCCAAAATATTTCATGCCTCATCATGGTGTTTTTAGGCCAGAGAGTAGTACCACCAAATTACGCGTGGTTTTTAACGCATCAGAGGCAACGTCATCTGGACAATCACTTAATGATAACTTATATTCAGGATCGGTTGTCCAAGATGATTTGTTCGCTATTTTGTTGCGGTTTGGAAAACATTCTGTAGTTTTCACTGCCGATATAAAAAAGATGTATCGTCAAATTTGGATACATCCAGATCAGTGTGATTTACAATGTATTTTTTGGAAAAGTTTAAAGGAAGAGAAATTACGCATATTTAAGTTGCTCACTGTTACCTACGGAACCAAGTGCGCTCCTTACTTGGCAACTAGAGTACTTCAACAATTATGTTGGGATGAACAAAACAGGTATCCTTTAGCTGCCGCTGCTGGTAAAGACTTTTACGTCGACGATATTCTAAGTGGTACCGAGGATTTATCTTCTGCCATTGAACTACAAGACCAGTTAATACTGTTGTTAAAATCAGCGGGCATGGAGCTTCATAAGTGGAGTTCAAATAATCCTAGTCTGTTACACAATGTTCCAACGTCGGACCGAGAATACAATTTTGATAATCCCAACTCAACAACATTAAAAACCTTGGGATTACAATTTAATCCTAAAAAGGACACATTTTGTTTTAGTGTTCAAAAAATTGTGAGTCCAGCAACAAAGCGAACAATGCTATCTGATATTTCAAGATTGTTCGACCCATTAGGTCTCTTAGGTCCTTTGATAATTACAGCCAAGATTTTCTTGCAGAAATTATGGATTTTAAAAATTGATTGGGACGATGAAGTTCCTTTACACTTAAGTAGAGAGTGGGAAAAATTCAGTTCTGAATTGAGTCAATTACAAAATTTAACTGTAGAACGACATGTTTTAACTTCTAAGGCACTGAAAGTTGACCTTATAGGCTTCGGAGATGCTTCGAAAGATGCATATGGTTGTGCCGTCTACATTAGATCTGTATCAAGTTATGGTGACATTAAGGTGTCACTTTTGTGCAGCAAATCTCGAGTGGCTCCCATCAAGGAAATAAGTATTCCACGTTTAGAACTTTGTGCTGCTGAATTACTTTCAAAACTTATCGTAAAGGTTATATCATCATTACAACTTGAATTTCATGAAATACATTTGTACTCAGACTCTACCGTGGTGTTGGCTTGGATTAAAACTCCACCCAGCTCTCTGAAGGTATTTGTAGCTAATCGTGTCACCAAAATTCAAGAGAATACAAAGGATTTTCATTGGCATTATGTTAAAACTGCTGAGAATCCCGCAGACTTCATCTCTCGAGGTATTTTTCCTTCAAAGATCCAACAATTAGACATTTGGTGGAATGGACCTTCTTTCTTGTCATCTAGTAGCTGGCCACACTTCAAGGACAATCCTGATGTTTCAGATGATGAATATCTTCTAGAGGTTAAAGGAACTGAAAAGAACTCAGAACTAAATATGGATTCTATGATTCACCTTTCTCTTTGTACTACTCCTAGTTTTTTAGAGTGTCTTTTTGAAATAAGTAACAATTACATTAACATCATTCGTGTTTTAAGTTATGTTTTCAGGTTTGTCAAGAACTTAAAGGGCGCAGTGAAGACAACAGGTCCACTGAATGCAAAGGAGTTGAATGCAGCAGAGGCATTCTTAATTAAAGGTGTCCAAGCACAGACCTTTACTAAGGATATTAATAGTCTCCAAAACCAACACTGTGTGCCTCCAGGTAGTAAATTAAAAACTTTGAATCCTTTCTTGGATTCTAAGGGATTATTAAGAGTCGGAGGACGGTTAGGTAATAGTAATTTGAGTTTTAATAAAAAGCATCAAATAATTTTGCCAAAGGGTCACAAGTTAACTCTAATTATAATAAAACATTTTCATAAAAAATATTTACATATTGGTGCTTCTTCGTTACTCTATCTTGTTAGAGAAAAATTCTGGCCTCTAAATGGACGTAATAGTTGTAGAAAAATTGTTCATCAATGTATCATTTGTTTCAAAGTCCAACCAACTGTGTCGACTCAAATCATGGGCAATTTGCCCAAGGAAAGAGTTTCTCCAGATTTTGCTTTTAATTGTGCTGGAGCCGATTTCTGTGGGCCGTTTTATATTAAGAGTAAAGCTCAGCGTAAAGGTGCTTTACAGAAAGTTTATATTTGTATTTTTGTGTGCTTTTGTTTTAAGGCTGTGCACATTGAGATCGTTTCTGATTTGTTCAAATTCATTTATTGCAGCTCTAAAGAGATTCATGGCACGAAGAGGTAAGTGTGCAAGGTTGTTTTCAGATAATGGACGGAATTTTGTAGGAGCTAATAAAGAAATTAAAAGACTTCATGAAATGGTTAAAAAACCAGATGAAAAGCTGGCAGGCTATTTAGCTGCAGAAGATATTGAGTGGAGGTTTATTCCACCAAGATCCCCACACTTTGGTGGCCTTTGGGAAGCAGCTATAAAGTCGTTTAAATATCATCTAAAAAGAGTTGTTAAGGGAATAAACTTAACTTACGAAGAGTTCTTAACGGTAATTGTTCAAATAGAGGGAATTTTAAATTCTCGTCCTCTTTGTCCTTTGTCAGCTAACGAGGACGATTTTGAAGTTCTTACTCCTGCACACTTCTTAGTAAACAGGTCCTTAACATCTTTAACTGAGCCTAATTTAACAAACTTTAAGGAGAGTCATCTCAAAAAATGGCAAAAAATTACTAGACTTGTGCAATGTATGTGGAAATTTTGGCATCGTCACTATCTCAGTCAATTACAACAGAGATCCAAATGGATGTTCGAGAAAAATAGTGTAAAATTAGGAGATTTAGTTTTATTAATAGAAGATAATTTGCCTTGTTATAAATGGGCCATGGGCAGGATAATTAAAATTTATTTTGGAGATGATAAAAAAAAATCGTGTTGTTAAAATTAAAACGCAGTCTAGTACTTGTAAAAGAGCCATTTCAAAAATTTGTGTATTGCCTATGGAACATAATTAATGTGTAATCTTTAATTTTGTAAATATGAGTTTTGTATTATTGTTTCTTACATATATGTATCGATTATTGTGTATCTTGTGTTTTTACTAACTTGTGTAAAGGTTGTAATACTGTTTGTTAGTGAACTTCTGTAATTTCTTGAAACCCTGGGGTTTCAAGGTGGGGAGTATGTTATATATTCACGCTCATAGATGGCGTTACTGTCGCGAATAATTTTTGTTTGTATTCTGAAATTGAAATCGGCAGAGGAGAAGTGGCATCGATGGTGTTAAGTATGATGTCCTAAGTTGCTGTAGTCAATCATGAGAGATTTTTGAATAAAAAAGTAATTTTACTAGTAACATAAATGTTATTGAGAGTTAAACCACATCGTTAAAAAAGGGATAAATATATTCAGGATAAATTACAATATCAATAATATAAATATAGTTCAATGCTGGTTTCTTTTGTTTCCTAATGCTTCTGTTTAATTAACGAACTTGAAGCAACATTAGGTCTTTTGACCATGAGAATCGTAATTTTCAACTTCAGTCAAATAACGTGGACTTCTTAGTTGAAACATCTCCATCCTCACTTTTCTACAATTCGAATGTGAGGATTTTGAACCTCGATAGATTTAACGTGCATCAGGACACGGGAAATCTTTGTTACAACACGAAATCACGCCTCAACAAAAGCTATGTCGGCAATGAGTTGGTGACTGTGATTATTTGGCAACAAGGAGCGATACAAGAACTAATAAGGATGTGACACTGGAAACGAAGAGCCATAGTTCGAACATTCCCAGCATGGCAACGTTAGTAGTTCTGAGATTTATCATTTATAACTCTACACGTTATTTCCATATGAAGACTCGAACCAACAAACTTTTAAATGGAGAAAAGCTGCTTTATTAAAAAACATTTCACTGAATATATATAAAATATTTACTTAAAGTTGTGTAGCTATTGTGAAACATTATCTAAAATACCAGTTTAATATTTTACGGAAATCTTTTCATTCATGTTCACTGTTAGTTAGAAAATAAAAAACAACAACAATCAGCCCCAGAGGATGATAGCCTTTGCTGTTCCACATCCCTCATAATTCAATCAATTAAGCTCATAATTATATTTAATACACGTTTGTAATACAATACATATAGTTGAAATGAAAATTTCGAAGTGAATGATTTACATTTTTTACTGCCACCAATGTAAATAGAAACTAATTTCCGGATTATATTCTCCCAACATATTATTCAAAATAGTCTTGATGAAAACGAAAGGACTTTCGAATAAAAAGGAAAAATAAATGATAAAAATCTGTAAAAATAAAATTCGATGTTCTGTATTTAAAAGTTGATTTTTAATTAGCAGAATATATTGATTCAAAGGAAAATAAATGCTCAAAAATGCTTGAAATTCTTACATCGCTCTTAGATATAACACACAATCTTTTAAAAATAAATTAATATCAACTTGGCATCTTTAAAGCACATTTACAGAGAACACACTTCGTATTGTGAGAGAAATAGCCAGATATTCATGTGTTTGCTAACTTCTTAAGCAATATTTATTTCAATGAAACAAGATGATTTTTAGAGAATAATCTTTTGTGTATATTTTTAGATACGAAAATAATACTTTATTCCGCTTCTTTCGTAAAAAAAGCTTTTAATTCATTTTCATTGATGCAAATCATTTTTTTATATACTTGCGCAATTGAAACTTGAAATAACTGGTAGTCTTTCAAAAGCTAGAAAATGATTGTCAAGGGGAAAAGGAACATAGGAAGAATTTTTTATATTGCTATTCAATGAATCTTTTCATCGTTTTGTATAGAATGCTTTCTTTTGTAAAGGAAATTATGAAAACGGCTAAGAATTACAATCTTTTTCAATCTTAGACTATATATATATATATATATATAAATCTAAGAATGAAAAGAGTCTTTTCTTATATATGTGAGGGAGTCGAAGATAATGTCAAGATTTAATTAAACATTAAGAAACATATTTAGTACATTAAATAGGGCATTCAATATTGAAATCTATATTGTTAAAAATTAAAAAAGCTATGTTTTTGAAAAACAAAATTAATTTGCAATAAGTTTCCTACACTACATTACATGTAAAATGTATGTTCAAATATCATTTATGTTTAATGTATCGCTAATGGTAGCAAAAAGGAAAACTTGTGCAATAAGCAAATATGTGTTTAAAAGTAAATTTTTGAATTCACTGTACTATGAATCCAAACAATTGCAACTATGTTACTACGAATAAAACTTAGCGTACAATCACTTTTTGTGAAATCTTCTTCCTGAAGTAGAAACTACACTAAATACTAAGAATTTACACATTCGTATCCATTCCGCGTATCGAAAAGTGGATTTAAAGCCATTTGTAGTCACTCTTCTTTTACTTAACTTCAGATTAGTAAGTTAAAAGGACATGTTAGTATGTTTAATGTTTGAAAAAAAAAAACATTTTAACATTTTTTTCAAAAATAAAATTATTTCTTGATATATTTCTTGCTTTTTTTTCTTTAAACAGATTGAGAAAAAATAGCTATCTGTAATTATGCATGTCAATTACTATTTATTTAATTTCCGCTGAAAATGATTACATAAATGAAATTATATTAAAATAACAATAATATTAAAAGTTTTTTATGTTTTTTTTTTAAATTAAAAAAGTTAAATTAATTCTATGGAAGTAAATTTTACTTTTTATGCTTATGAAAGAAAAACTTTTGTTTGTTCCTCTGAAGAACTTAATGATTCACGGTGAATTTTCTTCGTCTCATATTTATTCCCAAGATATGTGCGTCATCCATATTTCATATCGATACCAAACATTTTATGAAGCATTATATTTATAAATAAACAACTACCATGCTGTCATCACAACATTAATAAGCAACTGTATTATTATAATTTTAAAAAAATAGTTGTTGTAGCTTACATTTTATTTTCCTTTTTCCAGAAGGATAATTGGTAAAAACACTTAATTTCTCTCCATAACAGTCAAGAACTAACATTGGTAGTTAATTGGATCACATGTTTAAGAAATAAAAATATTGGTATTAACCTTTTTTCTCCATTCAAAGATATCCTCAAGGGGTAATTATTCCATGATCTTAGAAAAAGCAATTTGATAAAATGATGATTTAGCGCTTTTGACGATTCTTTTAGAACTGACATCATTCAGTTTACCATACAGTGTAAAATATTCATAATCTAAATGAGATCAAAACCCAATATAAAATTCGGTAAGAAATATTTTTCTGACACTAAATGTGAAATGCTTGAGTATGAAAAGAAATACAAGAAAATAGGCAATACTTTTAGCTATTAATTTTTTTATACATTTTCAAAACATATCAAACTGAGATTGTCTTCGATAAAGTTTAAACCGAAGAACATAAATATATTTGTTTTAATACCTGATCCTTTTAATTGGCTTCATACGTGCAAACATATTATTAAATTTAAAGTTTCAGAGATTAATTTTGAATAAAGTGTTAGGTAACGAATGCATCACCAGAAGTGAAGTTGTTCTTTTAACTTTGAAGATTAATTGCAAGTACATCTTATATACTCAATCTTATTTATGCATATTATGTATATTATGTACTGCATCTTATATATATCAAGTATACTTATATATAAATGAAAGAAGAAGTAAGATTGTTTTCTATTTAAGAGAATCGGTAATGCTCCAAAGGGTTTAATGAAAATAAAATAAAGCATTACACATCTAATTTTCATTTATCCGCTGCCAGAAAAGGATTGTAAGACATTATTACATAAAAAAAATATTATATTTGTGTCAATCCATTAACTAATATTTTTAAGAGTTCTTATAATTCACATTTTCGCTGCTAAAACATTTTACAACGCATTCACAGCATTTTAAATTACTTTATCTTTAATTTTGAATTTACTGTCTTATTAAAACGTTTTTCCATATTTCACTTGGTATGTGTATGTATCAGTGTGTTATCTAATTTTCGATCGTTAATTTAACCAACTTCCCGTGCAGCTAGAGATCTGAAACTTTGGGAATCGTTCTTACTCGCCTAACAATGCTATATTTAGACATTTGCGACAAATTTTGACTAATATTTCAATATTTTTTTTAATAACGTAGTTTGTGTAGTAAAGAGGCGCCATCTATGGAAGATCAATTGAATTACTCAGAGAGAGTAATTCAATTGAAACGTTGTAAAAAAAATCAGAAATGTTTTTTTACAACGTTTCTTAAAAAGTTTTTAAATATTTCACTTTGTGTGTGTTAGTGTGTCATTAATTTTTCGATCGTTAATTTAATCAACTTCCCATGCAGCTAGAGCTCTGAAACTTTGGTAATCGTTCTTACTCGCCTAACGATGCGACATTTTTACATGTTTAGACATTTGCGACCAGTTTTAACTAATATTTCAATTATTATTATTATTTTTTACTTTGCCACCATATAAAAACGTTGGTTTTTATCTCGAATTATTTTTCTTCTTTATTGATTTCCGTTTTATTTGTATTGGTGTTTTTTTTCGTGGACTAGCAGAGGAGGAAATAATTACCTAACGCACTAGAAACATTGCGAACATAAGCATCAAGGATATCGCTTGTATAGCCGTTAGCATTCATGGTTCCCGTTGAAAAAAATTGAGTCATGTAAGGCCATCTAAACAGATGAAATCCAGAGAAACACTCTGCTTCCTCCATTTGAATATCTTTCACTCTCATTTGATGGATAACTTTTTTTCTGTTCTCACCTAAATAAATAACGCATACTATCATTTTCCAGGCTGAACCTGGGCTAATTCGAGAATCATCAGCCATTTATCAGTCTTCCAGTGGATATGTTGAGGGGTTCAATTCAAGCATCCTGTGAAGTGCGGTGAGCAGCATACAAATGGCTGATCATCTCTCGTTTACACCAACTTTCCGGTTGCTCCAGCATGATAGGCTCTAGATTAAGTTGGGGGTTTAGTTTCTATTCTCTGCGCACGTCACCACAATTGTCGATCATTGGAATTTGATGTAGTTTCTTCGTCGCGCCGGACTTCGGCAAAGTCCTCCGGAAGCTAAATCAGTAGCTTGATATTGTTATAAAGTCTATGAATCACAGGAAGACTAACATTTAGCCAACTGGCCATTTTTCTTTTTGTTCGATCTACCTCTAATATCCGAATGGCTCTCCACTGCAGTTCTTAGTTCTGCTGGTCATTAAAATTACAACTCGAGAAAGAAATTAAATCCAGACGTCCGAAATTCATCTTCGAAAGCCGCTACAAAAAAGAAAATTACAAAGGTTTTTAATACTATTTGCATAAATATTTATTTATTTTGTAACGATTCATTTAGATATTAATATTCATATCTATTAATAGTATTGATTTTATGCTAGATATTTTTAGACTGTTACATGTTGTGATTTCTCTTGTATTAGTGTTTCGCTCACACACACAAACAAACACACACACACACACACACACACATATATATATATATATATATATATATATATATATATACAATATAAAGATTATTCCAAAGTTAAAATATAAGACACAGTGTTAATTCCAAATTTTTAAATTTAGAAGAAAAGTATTTTTTTATGAATAATTTTTATTAACATAAAAAATGAAATTATTTTACGAAAAACATTAATGTGTACAATTACATTAACGTAGCCATTCTATCTAATAGAAGTACCGTATTAGTAAATGCATTCTGACTGCGGAAGGTGCAACTTTTACTTCTAATATTTATGTGTTTGGCAATCTGCATTATGACTGAAGTAAATATAAGATATATAGCGATCCTTCTAAATAATTTTTATTAGTTTGATTATGAAATAAAAGTAATAGTTATTTTAATAAACTGACAAAAATGTGTAAATAAACGATGATTTCCTCAGATTTTGAATCAGAAACCTTTTTTTTCCCTTCAAATTGGTTCGAACTTCTTTTATATATTTAATGTTACTTATATGTGATTATCATATATATTTCTTAACGCATCTTGATTTCTACAACTAGGAAATTTAATAAATTTGAGAGGTGATTTTTAAATGAAACTAAAAGCATATTTCCTTTTTAAATTATAGCTAAGTATTTAAATGGTGCACATTTCTCTACAACGAGCCTAAAAAAAGTTCCTTTTTAGGGAGATATGAAGTTAGTATTAAATTTATATTATCTTTAGAAAATTTCGTATTCTAAAGAAATATGATAAGTTTGGAATTAAATTTAAGAGTTAAAATTAAAATATTGAAACTAAAGTTGTCAGATAACAGATGTTTGTGGTAAGAAAGTATCGGTATATTTTAAATGATCTGTATTTAATTGAGCTTGTGCAAACTGCCTTAACATATTATCAACCACTTTTTCGGTAGGAACAACTGTTAAAACAGACAACACTCTTAAATCATCCTCAAATCAATATTTTTAAGATTTTCTGTACACTGTTGCTTCATGAGAGCAAATCAATATTTTTTTCATATTTTTGAACAACATTATTAAATTTCTGAACTAACAAAATATCAAATCAA
>BMAW01125148.1:15742-31923 GCA_019974015.1 Nephila pilipes | reverse complement strand
AATTCTGTAGCATATAGTATACATATCTCGAAAGAAGAACAGGATTGCGTGGAAAATAAACTGATAAATAGGATGATTTATTTATTTTACTAAAAATCCGTAAAAGACAAGAAAATTTGATAATCGTAAGTTGGATTATTTTTAAAAGAAGTATAAAATTCAGTTATTTTGACTGGTCTGGTGTTTTAGCCCATTCTTATAAATATTCATATGACTTTCGAGAAAATTGCTAACTTAATCTATGAATCTCCTTTAATAGAATAACTTAGAAACATATGTTTGGCATTATATAATGAAAAAAGCCTTACAGCTCACTATTTCAGTTTTCTATCGTTGTAAAATAACAAATGTTTTGTCGAAATTCGAATGTTCCCATTGAAACGGGCGTATCGAATCCAATTTTTCTAGATTGATTCATATCATCCGACATTTCTTCTGTCTGTTTTGAAATATTTACCAATTTCTGGAATACTATTTGCTTATTTACCTGTTTTGGTTTATTTCCCCTGTGCTATTGTAGGAAAAATAATTCCTGCGATGCATTTCCTGCCATTCGCCAGTTATTCAATTGTTTTGGATGTTTGCCAGATACGTTACTGTTAACAAGGAATGTTTCATAAAACCGTCAAAACAGAAACGTTCTTATTGTTCGGCCTCATATGATATTTCTTTAGTTTTTACTATATTTCCATTTGATATTTAAATTTCACTTTTCCTTTTTTATTTCTTTTCTCTTTTATCTTTCCCATCCCTGTGTGGTCAGTGCAAGCAAATAACTAAACTTCTATAATATTTCTGTTATGTATGTGTAGTAATTTTACAAAATATATTAAAAGAAATGAGGATATTTCAAGGATCATATTTCGCTAAAATATGGAACAACTTTATAATTTTCTTCTAAAATAGTAATTTTATTTTATTATAGTTGAACCTTGTTCAAAGAAAATGTCATAATAATTTTTGATTTTGAAGCAACATATTTATTATATATTTAATTAAAAGATTTTTTTAATTGAAAACAGAAGAGAAAAGATGAAGAACGTTCGAAAAAGAGAGAGAAAATATTGTAAAGTTTTGGATCAATTTAATATAAAGAGTTTTATTTCTTAAGTATTTGTAAGAAACCTTAAATAAAATAAAATCCTATTTATTCAGTTTTTATTAAAATATGCTAAGAATGTGTTTTTTTTCCCAGTAAAATAATAGTATAAATGATGTTATTTTGTAATGTTTCTCATTTATAAAGCAAGTTAGGTTTAATCAGTTTTCATGAAAATTACAATTTATTTTAATGTTAAATGAGTTATTTATTTGCTAAATTTATAACAAAATTGAAATAATTCCCTAATAGTAAATGGAGACATAATTCTCTTTATAAAAAGGCTAACTGGTTTGATTATATGAGTATGAAATGAATAATAGTATTTTCACAGTTTAATATTTTGTTTTCAACAAGCTTATGAAATATGTGTTCTTAGAATTAATACTTAATATTGAAGTCATATAATCAACGATGAAGGTAGAATAAAAGCGTCGAATAACATTTTAAATTTAAAACCATACATTGCTTTATCCTTAGCTTATTTTTTTAATACTGTGATGCCTCGAACTGAATGTTTTGGTTTTCTTCTGTAAACAATTCAGCATGAAGAATTACAGATATTTATACAAAATATACAAAAAGAAATCCAAGCACTTAAAAATATGAATTTTATTTAATTAGAGAATTAGTGATTTTTTCCTTTTCTTTAATTAATTGAATGCCACTATAACTAACTTCATGAAAAAAAAACTAAGAAATTCTCAATTGTCTTGTCAGCGGATTTAAGCTAGATTATTATCAAAGATAGAAAAAAGGTATAAAATTATGGTTACCAAAACACATTTAACTCAAGTATTCTTTAAGAAACACAACAGGTTGAGCTGAAGGAAAATATTTTTTTCTTCTCCTGAGAGTTACTGTTCATATTGTCTTCTTTCAATCAGGCTTCAGATGTCAGCATTAACACAATGGACTGTTCTTCCAATGGGTTTGTTGTCACGAATCCTAGATCTGTTCTTTAGAAAGAATAGTGAAAAGACTTAATGCAGTGTTGGTGTTTTCATCTATCGTCTGGGATCTCTTGGAAATTAAAGTGCTCTCACAGATACCTCCAGATCTCAGGAGGAGCTACAGGGCAATGAAATCTAACTAGCGCACTCCAGTGGGTGCAGAAAAATACAAGAGCATTAGGTAGGTTCCCTTTAGAATAGGTTAATCAGTTTTTTGCACTGTTTATAGTAGCAGAATATTATCGTATAAAGCTTTAAATTGGAAATTATATGTATAAATAAGAGTATAGAAATTTAACTGCAATAGCCTCCAAAAGATACAATCAATTTTTTTTTACTCTAACCATTAAACAGGAATTTTTTTCCTAGACTCTATGCAGAATGAATCCATTACAATCGATGACACAGAAGCGCTTTCCTACGTTGGACGAATGAGATCGTTAGAATCCCATAGCCTGCACTAGATAACAATGGGCTTCTGTTCTCTTCTTAGAAGAGTCTTGGTTTGCTTTGAAGAGTTATTAAAATCGTGTGCCGGTCTGGAGAGATTAAAACAAATAAGATATATTTTATGTGCTTTAACAGCATCTTTGCCCTCTTAAGGATGCTTGTGATTTCTTCAGTGGTAAATGAATCAATTTTCAATCATGGTCATCATAGTCAACGTAATGTAGATAGTTTGAATTGAGGATCCATAAAGAATTCTCTTGGTGAAGATGCGTTTGAAACCTTATTTAATTTTATCTTTGATATGCAAATACAGAAGTGAAGAAGAATACATATAATTTCACATGATAAATAGAGTAGAAAGAGTTACCATCTTGCTACATATATTAAATAGTATGATCGGTCTGTTAAGTTAGTGTCGAAAGCCAACCTTAGAACAATGAGATATGTTTAAATTTTGAATACTCTCTCTGTATACAGACCAACTTTTCTCGAATTTACACATGAATTTTCTCATGAGTTTCACAATCGCTTATGGCTCAGTACTTATTCGTCCATATGAAGGTCTTTCGCAGAACCACGTTTCAATTAAAACTTTGAAGTTACGATGATAAAAAGAGTCTAACTAATAAAATGAAATTCTTAACATACATAAATTCTTCAATAACTTATAAGCTTGGAAACTGATATTACAGCCCTTAACTGCATAAACTTTTGTTTCAATACATTCATATTCAAAGAAACAAATAAAAATCTTAACCTTCAATTATTCCGTTCGAAATACAACATTAATTGTTGAGCTAATTATAATATATTTTATGTTTTTATTAATAAGTATGTTCCCGTATATTAAGTTTCTGTAGCTCAAAAATCTTCACTTCTCATCCAAAAGTAGCTTTCTCTCTCTGTGTGGGTATGTCTTTTGTTAAGACTGGTGAATACAAACAAAGATACTGAGTAGTTTTAATAGTTAAAAATAATTATTTTTCAAGTGCTATAAGCCATTAGCATAGATTTATAAATATTTTCATAAAATCTATCATGAAATACTTTTTTTTTCGAGAACCATTTACATTTACATGATCTATATTTTATTTGTTAGTATATTGAACCCTGTTATATCAAAATTGCTAGTAGCATTTTCATATATCAAACGAAAATCTGTTTTTTATACAACTTGGCATTTTCTTTTGAAAATCAGCAGAAATTTTAAATATTTCAATAATAAAATTATAAAATAATAATTAAATTCACATAAAATTTATTTTATTGCAATAAGTTTATCATTTAATTATAATTTCTAAGCAATACTGAATGTTTTCCAAAAGACATTTATGTCTAGTTTTATTTCTTAACATAAATTTTAATCTTAAAAATTGTTTCAAACAAGAAAAAAATCTTAATATTAAAGTGTGAAAATCGTTAGCATTAGTTTCAGATGTTATGATGTAAGCAATCGTAAGTATGAAGGTCTAGCAGGTGCCAATCTATAATTGTAATTACAATAATTTTTGAAATAACATGAAAATGTAAGATATAATTACATATTTTCCAGCTAAGTATTATTCTTTTTACAACTTTATATAAATAGATATTTTAATAATGCACATGTATATTAATATATACATACAACATAATTATATGTATTAATGCAAGTTCACTTAGTAATAATCATAGTAAAAATGGTAATAACGCATAAACTAAAAATAATGCAAAATTGTCGAAATCTGCAGAAATTATTAATTTATTTTTCAAAAAATTCAGCTGCTTTTTGAGGTCTCCCTAAAAACAACACAGTATAATAATATTTCAAAAGGAAAAGGCTAACGCTTTCTTTTTATTTTGCCATTCTTTGAAGAAATCTTTCAGTATAATTTCATTTCATCAAAAAATGCAAACTCGGATCCAATCTCAAACACAATAATAACATTTCATAAAAATATCTAAATTTTTCTACCTTTTTTTGCAAAAATAAAATAAAACGTATTAAATTGAGGGACTTCTTTTTATAACTCTAAATCAAATAATATATCTAAAAGAAAATAAAACTATAGTATTTTCGATATGATTTCAACAACACCTGCCTTGACACTAAGCTATAACGGTCGCGATACAGATAAAATATTCTTTAAAAGTTTTGTTGTCATAAAAAAACGATTTAATGTTCTTTCATTATAGAATGTTCTGCTTTAATTAAATATTTTAAGGCTACACAGAACACTTCCTAAAAAATGCTTTTATATACACTAATATTAAGAGTAATCAATGCTTTGTTTTCATATTATATTATTAAATTGTGTCAGATTGAATATTTTTAGATTATATTATTAAATTAAAAGTCTGTTTGGGGAAAAAATTATTTTAAAATTTAAAATATACTTCAACTTTTATAAAAAGTACATTTTCAGCATTTTAAGTTATTTTAATAATTTGTATTTTTCCATTATGAGGATTAATAAAAAGTTTTAAATTGAAATTCTGAATCTTTTTTTAAAATTTAATAATTATTTTTGGAGCCAAACCTGAATAAAAAAACACAGAAACATTCTATACTATTAAAATTTTAAATTTTTTTTTAAAAAAATAACTAGTGCTGTAGGACCTAAATTTGTTCTAACTTTTATAATACATATACTGGGTAAAGCAAAAAAAAAAAAAAAAAAACTCGGACATTGTTAGTGCATCATAGAATAGAAGTTAACTAATTTCTTTTTTTCTTCCACTTTAATTATAAAATATTTTATAATATATCTCTTATTTATGTATTGTATTGTTTTTCGGCGTTTTTACAATGTTAAGCAAAAGTAATGCCATTTTAGTGTTGTTTGAACTTGGAAAATGAAAATGTGAAATCTTTATTTTGCTTAATGTGCCTCGGCAAGTCCGAGTGTCCAATGCAATATGTCCTTTCAAAGAGCTTAGCAATTATGTTCGATGTCAAGGAAGTGTAGAAAAATAAACTGCGAAAGCTTCTGAAAATTGTTAGAGCATCGAAAAGAGAGTTCAGACGCTTTCTATGAGAAAATTCGCTTATGACATGGTAAAAAGTGAACTATCTGTAGGCGAATGGCAAAAATAGAGATTGGATTGAAGCCTTATTTGTTCCAAGAAGTTCAGTTTCTCTCTGAAGAAAAACTCGAGCGGCTCAAATGACGCTAAAACTTTCGATAAGGGCCTCAAGACAGCGTCGGAAGAGATTCCTTTTCACCAAAGAGAAGCTTTTTACAGTCCAATAAGTTCATAGCTCCCAGAACGATAGGATATGGTCTAGACGCTCCAAGCACTACGGCATTTGTTGAACATCGCTAATATCCATTGTCGAACATGATCTTGGGTGGAGTTCACTCAAGCGGTGAAACACCTCTAGTTTTTGTGAATGAGGGCGTTGAAACAAATCCAAATTGCACAATTGGGACTCGAACAGAAGAATATGCAATACGGAATAAAAATATAAGAAAACGTATTTAAAGTTTATAAAGAAATTGACCAAAACCTAATAATATTTGAAGAGTTATAATATTTTTAATGTGTTATTGCTAAACTTATAAAATTCACTAAAATGCTATTTTAATAAAATATGGTCATTTTTTTTTCTAATTAAAAATATATTTAGCATTGTATCGATATTATTGTTTAAGGAAGCGATACACTATTGAGCTTAATATCAATATTTTCACTACAATTGTGAGAACAATACAATTATACAAATTAAAAATAACACCAATTAAAATTTGATACAGCCAGCTTTGTAAATATATTCTGAGTTTTCTCATTTTAAGTGAAAGCATTTTTTCAAATTTATTTTTTGTCGAGCGATTTTATAATAAACTGATTAGGAAGAAATAAACATTCTGAAACAGTTTCGAACGTTTTAATGTTAAATTTAGGTATTGCACTCGAGACAGCAATAAATACACGATTTCTAGAAGCAGTATTTTCTTTGGATACTTATTAAAGACCAACGAATGTAAGTGTTCGTTGGAATTTTGGGACAAACATCTTTAGATATTTGTTCATTTATTCCGTAGATGCTAATCGTTATAAAATCGACAAACTTTTGGATAGATAAATTCTATTGATGGAAGCATTTGCCCAAACATTATGAGAATCTGTTTTTTTCTACGAGGCAAAGCTAATTGGTAGAAACTCCAGGAATCTTCACCAGAAGGATGTTTTTTGTAATGCTTCTTTTGATATATAAAAATGCTATGAAGTGTGTAGCATAAACTATTGTTCCATAGTTTCTATATTGCTCTAATTTTTGTGCATTGCATTAGTATAGTTTTAACGTCTTTCTTTTCAAACTAACATGCTTTTTTCTTCCAAAACTAGCTCTTTTTTGCCACCCAACATTGTACTCACATGATTGTTGTACTCTGCTTTAATTGAAAACTTACTTCCAAACACTTTTATTTCTTTTAGTTATTGGACTCCTCATCATAGAGCAAGGATGTCTATCTAAACCAGTGCTCTGATACCCACAAATTCACAGATACATTTATCTCCATTGAATCAGACGACCCGACTTAAAAAGGACTAAATACATCATGATGACCTTCGTACCCAATATCGTATTTAACACTATCTTCTACAAGGATAAGTTTAGTTTTCTGGCATTCTTTACACAACTTCAGCATTATTTCATTATAAACAAAACCTATCAGTGGGTCCATACTTCCGAGTCCAATGTTAGACCTATGTCCTCTCTTCAACAACTTCCAGCAAAAGAGACTCCTATATCGAAAATAACGTTGTTCCCTGGAACCTTATGCTTTTTTGTTATCTTTACGAATACTTTTGGTTTGCCATAATGAGATGGTTGTTCAGAAATGTTGCTTTGTAAAAACAATTAAATATGAAATGCAAAATCATATGAAAAATGAGTTTCTTCAACGTTAAGTAGTGAATTCTGAACTCCACATCCCTTGCACTAATCTCATATTTGTATAAAATGACATATTATAAAAAACTTCTACTAGTTATTTTAACATATTCAACTTTCAATTTATTTGAAAATACAATTCTTTTACGTAAATATTAAATGTCCATTACGACAAGAGTTGCATACAGAATCATTAAACAAGCTCTCAAAACTTTCAGTATCTGCTATAATGTCGATCGGTGCATTATGAAAATATCTTCCATTTTGTCTGAAATGCTGGCATACAGAGTGCTTGTATTCTGAAGTCTTCTTTTGGTTTTCGAAATTATCAATTTCTCTGGTGTTCCAAATATTCGAAAAATTTTGTCTCTTATCAACCCGAGAAAATTTCAACCATGACATTTTCTCAAAAAGGAAAAATTAATAAAAATGAACAAAAGTTTATCAGTTATATAAACTTTGTGGATAAAACCAATATTGGTCTAGAAGAATGACATTGTCATCGATCTTAGTTAAACAATAAAGTGAACTTAATAAAGAGCACTGAACATAAAAAAACATTATTAAGTTTAGTACATAAATTTGACGTTTAATAACAAAATTACTGATTAGATCTATTTATTCACAACTATTTTTTACAAAATTAAATTTAAGAATTAAAAAATATCTTAAAAGAAATTGAACCAACAATGTATCCTCAAACGTAAGGTTTTGAGACTAACAACACTCATAAAACTTTAAATATCTAAACAGCTAATGCGAAATCAAATCCAAATTTGAAGCCCTATTTTCGGACCTTATCGGCTATAGAAAATTGTGAAAACACTTTTTCGATATTTTTGTCATTTTAGGATTCTATGCAGTCTTAATTAATAATTATACTTTTACAGGTACAGATGTTTTCAAAGTTTACAAAAGTCATATTTTTTACTATTTTGATCAATAACTATTTTGTTCAAAACTGGAAGATAAGCTTATAACAAAGAGTATCTATCAGAAAGATATTTCAATTTGTATATAACGCAGAATAAACTATTGAATTCCTACTTATATTGTTTAATCGAATGATATTTTTTTTAAAAAAATAACAATATTTTATTTCACTTCAACAACACCTTTTAGGAAGCTTCGAACAAAAAAACGCGCACTTACAAATTCATTATGTCACTTAAAAATCTCAACGTTTTGTCGTAAGAAGGTTTTCGGCACTTCAATGTTCATTCTATGCAGGGTTCTCATTCATAATGAAATGTTTTAAATAATAATCATTATTTTATGAGTTCAAAGAGACTCAAATTACTATTAAAGACTTGGGCATTCCACATACGTAACAAATTTGACCGGAATTTTCTATTAAAAAAAATTAAATTTATTAAGTATGTTTATAGTCGATAAATTTATTTTATTTCGAAGCAAGAAGGTAAGTTTGCAGTTATTTGTATATTAAAATAATTTGTGTAATACGTAAGGATCATTCTATTTTAAGTAAAGGGAGGACACTCAATGAAGTATGATTGAGAACCAAATTAATTTTTAACTAAAGTATTGGTAATTATCAGCGTCGAATCTATAAAAGAAAGTTGCACTTTTAGGTAAGGAAAATAATTAATGATTTATAATGATGTGAAGAAATAAATGCAAATGACAAAGGAAAATAACTTAAGGAGCTAAACAATTATTTTAATTTGAAGTTTCTCATATATTTGATTAAATTATCCTCAGCTACAATCGAGGTTTGTGTTCAATTTACAGTCGGAAAATTAACATTCATAGCATCAAAATCTATCAATTTTTGCATCCATGAAACCAAACGTGGTTATATAATAAAAATGGCAATTTAATTCAATTAAACTGTATCACATTTTCACAAGTTCTTTCAAGAAATAAAAATCATGAATTTGCTAGAAAATGTAAGCAAAATATAGAGTTCGATAGAATATACGAAAACATAACATTTTTTAACAATCTTTAATCGCCTGCTTCTAATATTACGTTGTCTGAGAGCCAATGCATAAATTTGCACAGTTTGAAAAGGAAATTAAAAAGATATCACAGCATTGCACCGAACACAATTTATTGAATAGCCTTTAATGAAAATGAGGTTATTCTAGTTTGAATGGCTTCTCAGAACGGCTGTTGTGGTTTCGGTTTCGGTGAGTTTACATTTTTTGAAGTAGACTCACAAATATTTTGCAAGGCTTCTAAATTTTCTTCAAAAATATAGGATGAAATTTCTCAAATAACTTATTGCTAGTATTTGAATTAGAGTATTTCTGGTAACTTTAGATATTACGTAGATTAATTGTTTTTATTATCTCCACCAGTCATTATAATGCCAACACGTGTGAACTAGTTTTGTTTCATATGTTTATCATTATTAATAATATGCTTTATTATACTTCTCATTACTTCTTTTTCTTTTTTATAGACTGGTAACTATGTCATGAAACAGACAGAAAGTTACAGGGAATTAGAATCAAATAAATATGAGATTGGCCTCTTTTCTTATTTTTATTTGAATAATTTCAAATAAAAATATGCTCATGAAAGTAATGCATCTGGGTCTTTTTCATTGACTTTTTTACTTATTTATTTGGCCTTATTACCTTCACGTATCATATTACCTGAAAAAACAAGTCTTTTGAGAAACTTTAAATAATAAGTAGATGTCAAAAATTAGACAAAATTTATTTTTATAAAGTTAAAAAGAAAAGACAGCATTGATAGTTTCATGTTTTTTTTTTCTTTTTTCAATTCCGTTACAGCAATTGCAATTGCAATTTACTGTAAGAATGACGATATTACCCATATGTAGCTTACATCGAAAGTTTTTAATAACCAGGGATAGTTTTATTATATAGAATTAAATTTAAAAACATAAATAAATGCTTTGTTCGGTCGATTCCATTACGAATGCAGATGGAAGACCATAATTTTCCATTTTTGAATTGCTTGCACTTAATCTATTCAGAGTGTATTTGTATAATACGAAACAATTCATTGCATTACAATAAATTCAAGATGTGTATTAACAAAATTAAATAAAGCAAGAAATTTTCTTATAAAAACCGGTGTGTCAAACACGCGCCGCTAAATTTCATGAGCCATCTTAAAATTATCTTTCTTTCTAAAAAGTTACCAAAACAAATGCTTTGCCTGAATTTGATAATGTAAAAGGAAGTAAGAAAAAAGAAAAACATAGAGATATTTTGATTACATATCTTACTTTTTCATCTCATGAATACATATCGTACAGATTTAATTATTAATAACATTTATTCTGTATACTAAATTATCTTTATGTACATAATGCTGTAAGTTACTTTCATTAATGTTTATTTCTATGGTTTTAGAAAGTCGTTCGATGTGTTGATCTTTACAACAATCGCATTCAAAAGCTCAAGAAACATCGGGAAGAATGCATAGATTAATGACGACTATGTGGAGAATTCTTAAGAATACTAAATAAAAATTAAACATACATACACATATATATATATATATACAACAACACACCATCAACGATTGTGATGGTTCCATGAAAAAGCGTTGAGATATGGGGAATTTGCGGGCATGTGTTGCAAGGCATCATTTTAGTTAATACATTATTAAGAGCGTCCACAACTCTATACTTTGACGGGTGGCTCATTGCGTTAGAAATAAAGGTAATGAAACATTCTAATTATTTCGTATTTTGAACAATAACTTTTGTCATACTTTCAATCAGTTTTTAATCATTTCTTGTTGTGGCGAGTATTAATTTTAAATTGTGTTTTAATCTTACAATATTCTCAAGGTACAAATGTTTGTATGATGAGTATTTATATATATTGTTATGAAAAAAATGAGTTCATGCTTCCCTGCAACGTTTCTCTTATAAAAGAAAAGTTAGATTTAAGGAGATGCCAGCAGTTATCAAAATGAGAGTTTAGGTAGTGACTCTTTCTCAAATTCGAAAAGGATTTGGGAACCATTTGGAGACTTGAAGACTAACTTGGCGACTTTGGTGACAAATAGAAATTAGTCGATGGCCCTCGAACCTAGGAGAAAAGACGAATGGAAAGATAGGAACGGACTATTCGGTAATTTTGCTATGTGACTCACGCGCCTGTCTGGAAAGGTATAACTTTTCCAAGAGCTTCAGTAGGGAGAGTCCATCTGGAGAAGGAATCGATCAGTGTAAGGAATCAGTTTATCTGTGGAATCTATTTTGTAGACCGATCACAGAATCTTAGCCGAGTGGACTTGCTGGAGTTTCGGCCTGAATATAGAAGAAATGTAACGCAGAGTCTGTCTTTGGAGACTCTATTTAGGAGATCGATTTGGAGATCAACTGAAAGCTTCGGTGCTTGAAGTGGAGCGTGCCAGGTGAATTTGCGAATAAGCAACGTGTATCTATTGGGCATCTTCGGAACTTGCCCTGGATGCGCAGAATATTACTGCGGTAGCTGGACAAATCAAAGAATAAGAAGCTGGTGAGCTGAACGTTGCTGTGTAGTAACTGTGACTGTACTTAATGTGTGTATTGTTCCTGTATCTGTATCACTGAATTGTGAATGCGCATTCTATCTGTTATTGTCCAATTTGTGCTACCTGTGTGTTGTCTTGAAAATTTACGAATAAATCGTCATTTGTCATTATCCTCAGAGTTGAACTTGATTTTTACTTCTACTCACATGCCCGCAGAGGAAAATTTTCTTATAACAATATATATATATTTGTTATATGTGTGCGTGTATGTATGTATACAATCTATAACAAAAAAACGAAGTACCGAGAAGGAGTTGTCCCATTACAATAAAAAATTGTTTGTGCAGAACATACGTAGAAGAACAAGCATTCAAAATTTCAGAACAATTGAATAATTTACTTCGGAGTTTTTCCTTTACTAAAGGATATAGTCCATAGGGTGTTGGATCACCTCTGGCCTGTATGCAAGCTGTCATCAGGCATATCATAGACTGATAAATGTTTTTGAATGATGTTCTGCGAATTTCATGCCAATTTGTCCTTAGCAGTTGTGCTAAATCGTCAACGTTCTAGGTTGGTTGCAATTGCCTTCCCATAACGTCTTAAATGTGCTTAGTTGGAGAGAGATGAGACAACGTAGCTGGCCATAGTAGTGTAGGGCAAGTTTGAAGATAATTTATAGCAGCATGTGCCTTGTACGGTTGGACATTATTCTGAGGAAAAGTACGTCTTGTGTATAGCAAAAGGAATGATAACTCAACCAGTCTTAGAATGTCGTCTACGTACCACTGTGCAGTCATTCAGCCGGAAAAGACTACCAAAGAGGTCCGGCAATCAAAGTAAATGGCACTCAAGACCTTAACATCTTCTTTTGGCCCTGTGTGGCGTACGATAGTAAAGACAGGATTTCCGTGGTGTTCTGATCGTCTCGAACCATTTTTCCAACCATTTCTTCATAGCACGGTTGGAAAAGGGACTAGTAACTTATGCATCTAGTCAGTGTAATTCCAGATTGATCGAGATCGACACCACTGTAATCGAACTTAACGTTGTGCAGGCGTGAGAAATAATCGACGTAACGTTCGGCGCGAGTGTAAATTCCACTCTCTCTGTCGTTTATCGAGTGTCATGTTGGACATATGTGTGCGGGCCACAAGGTGGATAGTTGATAACAATGCATTCGGTGCTGTGACAGCTGCTCTGACAATCGCTGTGTCGTACACTTCTGTAGTTTTCTTCGAAAGACCACTGAATATCTGAGATTGATAACTGCCGTTGTTGATTCACTCTTGCCAGCATCGTACAATCACTTCGACCTTGATATCAATCAATTGTTTTATTCTTCAAGCAGACTCGTTCATTTCCATAGCACGATCAAACTTCTGTATCTACAAGAGATACTCACGAATCCTTCGGCGAGACACTGTTACAGCCGAAGTAAGATATCCTCTGTTAAAATGCTACCGAAATATTGACCACTTGATTGAGAATCAATCCTTATATACACCTGCTGAAGGCGCAGAACGTATGCTCTGGAGCTCTTGCTATTCATACACTATGAACTTTACTGAATACTTTTTCCCCCCAAGATTGTTTGGTTCATTTTCACAATAGGGCACAAGTCTTATGAAATGTGTGCTAAACGCTTATAACATATCTGTTTTCAAAGCTACTCGCTTAATTTTCTTATATTAATATTTTTTTTTTTTGCTTTTAAATTTCTGTTTCGAAATCAAGACATTATTTTCAAGGAAATTACCATATTTTTTTCGCAGAAAAATAAATTGTGCTGCATCATTATACATAAAAAACTGCGAACGTTTCATATTTTTCCGTTTATTAAGTATTTATTAGCTCATTCTCTTACGGATAACCATATTTAGGTGTTATTTTATATCTCTGAAAAAGACCATGGCCACTTTATATGTTTATATTTTATAATACTGCATACATTAAAAATTAAAACCCTCAAAATAGAATTTGAATAACCACTATTAGCAGAGAAAAAAATCCACAAAATTAACTTTTATTTCTATTAGTTCTTTTCTCATCGAAAGTGAGAATATAGTATGTTTGAAAATAACTTTAATCTTCATCGAATTTTCTAAACACAGTATAAATATTAGAATACTTTATTTTTAGAGCTAACTGTTACATTTCATGTACTTATAAATTTAAACTTGCATAATTTTTTGGAGAACTCTGAACATTTTTTAAATACAAAATGTATATCTGTATAATTGGTATTTTATATCAAGGCAATTAAGCTACTTCATTATAAATATCAGAATCCAGTTTCTGTAAATACAGTCTCTAATCTAAAACAATCACCTTGACTCTAAATAAAAAATATCTTTAAATATCTCTTGTGCTTTTCCTCCATATAATTGCAATGTCATAGAGGACAAAAAAAGCATAATGCTTAATTGAGGAAGTTAAATTTATTCCTGAATGTGTGGGTGCATTCCCAATTGCTTTCTTCCTCCGATTCAGCATAAAGTATTTTTTACTTTAATCCACAAATAATAGATACTAGAATGAAGAATAATCAAAATGTTAAAGCAAACATTCCGTAGTTTTCTCTAACAAATAGCTCATTAAAACACCACATTTCTCTTTTCAAACCTGCCATTCAGAAAAAAAAATTTACTTTCTTTTATGTACTGTTACCCTATTTTTATTCTTCGATTTGGAATCACCAAATACTTCGGATAGCTCATTTTGGTTGTAGTTGTTAATTTATCAAATGAATAGAGCACTTAACATTTACCGGTATTACGGTAGGGCACTTAAGTTTATTTTTCTTACTACTGGATTGTTACGATACTCGATAGCATAATTTGTTCCGATCTGCAGTACAATATGTCTATAAACGTACAACAAAAGTAAATTAAAAAATACGATTCCTACTCCGTGCTAGAACGTTTCATTTTTTTTATTAATGCATTATTTATTTTTCTTACTTTGAAATAAGTTATTCTGGACAAAACTAACAAAAATGCTTTTCTGATAAATATTTATTTTTGGAAGTAAATATAACAACTGAAGAATAAAAGTTATTTTTATTTTTATTGATACTATTTATAAAGAATTATCAGTTGTATCTTAATGAATTTTCTTCCTTGTCTTAGATGGAGATATGTTTACTTGGTTATTGAGTTATTCTTCCAATAATGCTTTATGTTATTTAATTATGTTTCCTGATTTTGTAAAATCACTATAGTTACTTAAAACGGAGTTAGTTCAATGCAAGAGGAAGAATTATTATCTTAAGAAATTCAAAAATATGTTTCTTTATATATTTTTTTAAATTTTTAAGCTATAATTAACAAAGATTACTACTGGCAATTTTAAAATAAATCACATTAAAATTATGAATACTTTATTATTTATTTATTCAATAACTTTTTTTAATAATGAAGATAATTATTATAGTAATTTTATTTCACTTAAAAAAGTAAATAAAAGTTGTATAAATGCATCAATGTTTATAAAATAAAAATTATTATTAAATATTTGAAAAAAATGGTTTTCATAAAAATCTTGGATTTTGAAAAGCAGAAATTTGAAAAAACATTGCATCATTCAATATTAATATGAAACAGTGTTTTGAAGAGTGTATTTTTTAATGTACACATAGGACTTCTCACATTTATTTCATAAAGTATTACAAAGTTAAAAAATTTCATTTTTGAGATGAAGTTTAATAAACTTGAGATAAAAATTCTAACGTGTATCTAAATGAGATTTGTGAATATATATAGTAAAATGTAATCATATCTTTCATAATAAATTCCAATAAGGATAAATATAAATATAAATAATTCCACTCTTTTTTTTAAAAACATAATCCATTAATATAACAATTTTGGTACGAATTTCTTTTTCTATGGTAAAAATGGTGTTTAACTTTCTCAGTCCTAGTGTCGTCTGTAGGAGACACTAAACAACTCTTTCACAAAATGCCGCCAATTTAAATAAAGGGCATCATTAGTACCCAGGATTAATTAATGTTCTTGTTAATAGATGGTAGTTCTGGAAAAAAATGATTTTTAGTGAACATTAATGCATTCGTATCTTATTTATGGAAATATGAAAATGGTGTTTTTGGAGAGAAAGAAAATTATACGTTTGCGCATCTCTAAATGTTCATATTTTTTACTATTTGTGTAGTAAAAATTTATTAAATAAGTTGTTGAATTCCTTAAACCTGCTGTTTATATATAACATTATTAATTTCTTACTCAAATCTTCCCACTTCTGATATAGAACGCTGTTATTTCGGTTTAGCCTGTAGGAGACATTGGATCAATTGCTATCAAAATCACTC
>BMAW01125143.1:26116-37135 GCA_019974015.1 Nephila pilipes | reverse complement strand
AGAGATATTACTTCAAATACTTATGAACAGTTTAGATTATTCTTAAAATTTTTTATTCAGTATAAGATTTTTGTGCTGCAATACTTTGGCTACATAATGGTACAATGGCTTAATTTTACTTACAGACTAAAAGCTGTATTAATCAATATTACGTAACTTTTATCATATTCGTTCAAGACATAAATTTACTTCAAGAAAATACGTATAGACGAATGAGCGATCGCATAAAAGAGAGCATTTTTTGTCCTATGTAGTACTGCTTACCATTTCCTACAAAATTAAATTCGATCAATTGAATTAAACTTCAGTATTATCACAAAATGGTCTTTTTCTTTTACTTCTTATAGATTACCAGGATTAAAGTATTTATCTCAGAGGGATTAAAATAAAGTAAGAGGTGATTTGAACTAAAGCTGTTTATTGGCTGAAAGTAATCAAGGCTTCAGTGGTTCTATCGATGAGATACATTGCCATTAGTACCGTTTCTTCTTAATTGTTTTATATAGAGTTTGGAACTCGTGTCCTGAAATTGTACCAGCATTTTTTATGATCTTTATTGAAATAATGGTAAATATATATGATAATAAGGGATTTCAGAAATTAATATTTGTAAGAAAAAAATTTTCTTATAAATTTATTTAGGAGTAAAGACGTAATTTGTACTAAATGTAGAAAATTTAACTTTTTAAAATATAGTTAAATAGAGCACATTTAAAAAATGATTTAAGAATAATATTTCATTATGAGAAGATTTAAAACGTCATATTGAGTACTAATAATTAAGCTTAACTTTTTTTTTAACTATAGCTACAAATGATATGTACTCCTTGCAGCATTTATACAATTAGGTATGAAATTTAATTTCAGGTACCATTATTATTTACCTTAATACACCAATACATATTTTTGCATTGCTCTTAAAATAAAAAAAATATGTTGATCATCCATATACTCTTTCCTAAAAAAGAAATTAGCATGGCTTTATTTTGTAAATATTTTCTTTTTAAAACATTTTCATTTTATTATTATTTTAATTTATATCCAAATATTAAATTTATGCTTTCAAATACTAACCAATAAATTGTAGACTCGAGTGAGTATCTCAATAAAATTGATTGCACATGCTAATTTATCTTTATGAACATAATGATAAAAATTACAACTATTTGTTTACTTTCAGAAAATCGTAAATTGAAGTAACAAATATTCTAATGTTTTAATTATTACTACAGAAATGAAGAGAGAAACTTTAGTTTTTATTTATTATTTTCAATAGTTCGTTACATACTAATTATCTAGAGTTATAAATATTTCTCCAAGTGTTTCATAACCTTTCGAAGGCAATCATTCTAGAACTCAGCAGATTTTTGATTCTATTTTCACCATACTGTCTGTTACTTCCATCTACAACTTTCTGAAACCAAATAAATGAACATTAACAGTTTTAATTTTACAGCATTATGCTAATAAGGATAAGTGGATTTATTAAGGAATAAATTTCATCCTATATCTCGATTATTTCATAACAGCAATTAAAACTTTACGATATCTTCCACGTTTAATATTACTCCACAAAAAAGGAAAATCAAATAGTCAAATAAATTCCAAGTCAATAATCACTTATTAGATATAAATATATGAACTGTTTCTACAATTTCTACAATTTTAAGAAATATATATTTTTATTATTAATTATTCTAAATATGACCCTTGTGAAACAATTTATCAGTAGATGTGACCCCACACCCCCTCGAGGTGCTCTAAATATTCAAAGAAATCTTCTGGCAGGATGTTTCAAACTAACTGGACTTTTATCTTGATTTGTCTTGATTATAAAATTGACGTTCTTTAAGCTTCAATTTCATCTTTGCAGACATTAAGTAATCTGACTGATCCAGTACAGGATAGCACGAAGGGGGGGTGGGAACTATAACATTTAAAAGGTTTGATTTTGAACAAATTTTCGAACAAAAGCTAAAAATGTGTAATGGTGCGTTATTCCAATTTATTTTTATTTGCATTCAAGCCCAGACATTCAACAACCGATCTACTACTACCATTCTGTAAGTTTCTGCATTCATTATTAGCTACATTTGAAAAATTCCTAGAAAATATTTTCTCTACGATAAGGCCAAAATGTTACTAAAATTAGATCAAAATGTCTCCTCATCTTTTAAGTTAAGGCCAACTTATTACTTATCCTTATCTTCTTTTTTCTATCTTGGAATTTCCAAAAGACCGAAACATATTCAATTTAGACAAACAGTCATTAGAAAAGCATGCTTTATTAGTTAATATGATTTGATAGCAGATCTAACACTTTTAAAACAAAACTTTACAACAATCTAAATATGAAGGAGATAAGCACAAATTCTTGCACAAAAAACTCGTTACAAACTGATGCAACTCATCAACCGCATTAGCAAGGCTTTGGACAATATGTTTTCACTCGTTAAATACATATGATGCCTCAGGCATCAATTCGTTACATCAGTCTTAAAATGTTTTAGCAACACCATGCAAAATAATAAATTATGGGTCTTTTGAATTTTCCGCACTTGCTGAATTTTTCTTAGGCTAGTTATTATATCAAAGGAAATACACCATCCATAACATACATATTATCACTGAGTTAGTCACCTGTTTATATATATGTATATATATATATATATATATATATATATATATACAGGGTGGTAATAAGAAAACACTTTGCCAACATCCTTACTTCTAGCGTCCATTCTGTTTAACTGATCGATATGAGATTTCAAATATAGTTACTTGGAAATATACGCTGAAGAATCTATGAAAAGCAACACCTTGGCTCTCATGGTTATGAATACAGTAACTGAAACTAGATATTTTGGAATGGCAATGGCTACCTTTTTCCGTTTAAAAATGTGCAGCTCATGAGAAAACCTTATATAGAGTTGGAATTTAACTTATACTCCCAAAAATGGACGTGTTACGCACATACAAAAAGCAGTTCTTTAGGCCTAACGGAGGAATACTGCATATGACACAGATACGACACCAATCACTGATGACAACATATATCTCAGACAAAAGAATACACAGATTTTAATTAAACATTTTTCACATGAGTGGTATCAAAGGCAATTGCACATTTTATAAGGTGGACAATAAAGTTGAACGCAATATGGCATGAGAGATGTTTGCAATCTCACGCTTTATAGAATATTTTAATTCAGAAAAAAACTTGGAGATTGCACTTGTAAACTCTGGATTTGATACATCTGCGAAATCAGAAATCCATTTGAGTCAGATAAGAGGACGTGGAGCCCACGTAAAAGGAATATAAGGTAAGATGATGCGATCATGAAAATGCTGTTCTTGCAAACAGACTTCGCTATACGTGGAGGTGGATTAACTTCTATCCAAAAGGTGTCATTTAGTTCATTCTGTTGAAGTATTTCTGGTATCACATAATTTGCAAAATAGCTGTATAGCGAGTGGTTGTTACATGGCATATTACAATGCCCGTTGGTGTCGCTTCCTCAAAGAAGTACGGGCTGAGAACAACTGTGTTAGTAATGCCGTACCACACAGTAACTTTGGCGACAAATAAAGGTACTGGTGACACAGCGTAAGGATTCACGTCTGTCCCATTCTCTCAATTTTTGGTGTTCACGTTGCCCTTTAAGTTGAACTGCGTCTCGCCCTTCCTTAGTATGCGAAGTGGACAGTCAATATCAACATCCTATTGTGTTAGAAATTCATGAGCTAAGTCGATACGTAATTGTTGGTCCCCCAGCTGCCACATTTGGACGCTCAAGAACCGGTATAGAAGTGCGAAGTATAGAACGCGATAGCTTTAGGACCGTTGTTTTTGATATAAACAACGATCGAGCTGTGACTCTTGCGTTTTGTATGTGTCCTGAAGTCACTGTGTGAGGCACTTTCGTAACGACGTCCGAAGTAATAGTTGGCGGTCCGAATCGCGGTTTATCACAAGTGCAGCTTTTATCTTCATATTCCTTTATTAAGTCACGTAGACCTTGTGGAGTACATGAACCATGTCTTGGGGATGATTTCGGCGATAACCATGCAATGCTTCTGCAGCATTCATCCTATTTTGATAATACAGTTTTACCAATTCACCACGAATTGCCCCACGCAGAGTGATTTCGTAGGCCTGTGCGAGCTCACAACTGAAGAATAAGCTTACCCACCTAGAATTTTATCCGTTTCCTACGATGAATATCTGGCGAATGGCGTTCTGTGATTGGTATCTTGCTTCCGTCGTATGCAGATTTTATGCGTGGCACCGATCGTGTTTTGTCGGTATTATGTTATGTATAAATGTGTTTCAAAAAGATAAAATAAATTTCTAATTTCCATTTAATTTAAAATTATACAATAAATCATAAATACAATTTCAATTATTATTATTATTATTATTTTACATTGTATAAAATATTAAGATAAAGAAATGCTTTAAATAATATCTTCAAATCTACAAGTAATAAGCGATATATTTTTTTTCTATTCTATAAAGAATAGTGTACACATAATGGCCTTTAAATTTCAGTTGCCTTTTCTTTTGGTTAACCAAAGTTTTTTTACGTGTTTCCATAGTTATAATTGATGATTAATTTCATCAATTATAATAATAATTAAATATCAATCTATCGTTGTTTCAGAATTTTAAAACTAGTTCCTTCTTCAATAACCCTTACTTTTATTTCATCTTCTATAAATTCCTATCAAATATTAAAAAGGTATTTTGAACCAATATTGATATTTTCAAACTGCTTCAAAAACTCTCAATGTTATTGCATGAATAATTAATATACTTTTTTCTGAAACTCATTTCATACTTCAGAGATTCAATGAGTTTAATCCATGCATGGAATGTTTCAATCTTTGTTAATTTATTTTATTTAAGGCAAATTCAAATATCGATTCATTTCATAAGTTATGCTTTTAAAAGTGAGGGTTTTCAATATTCATTACTTTCTTTAAAACACATATATTTCTTTTTACATCAAAAAATTGACAAAAATAAAAATTTAATAACAGTTTTTAATATACACTCATGGACAAAAAAAAATTAGCGCACGAAGAAATAATTGCAGGATCGTAACGAAACTTGGCATGATGGTACATGTAGGCAAATGATTAGAAATACAGCGTAATTGCTTCTTATGTGTTGCCGGTTGAGGGTGTTTAACGTCGTACTCGTCGAGAAGTATGAAACAGGTAACCAAAGCTTGTGTTGAGTATGCTGAATCGTTCACAAAGGAAGAGCTGAGGTAGACATGCCATTACGCCGTTTTCGAAGACAGTATGAGCAGCTGTCGCAGTTGGAGAGGTGGAGAATCAACGGCATGATGGAAGCTGGGTGATCAGCTAGGCGAGTAGCTCGTCAATTAGGCCACTCTAATTGTGTTGTGAGGAGGTATTGGGACCAGTGGATACGAGAGGTGTCATTTACACGAAGACCAGGCTCAGGGCGCCCTCGACAGACCAGTCGTCGAGAAGAACTCCACATCGTAAGAAATGCACGCGAACAGCCAACAGCTTCATCCTCCGCCATCCAGGCACAAGTAGCACCTTCACTAGGGCCCCCTGAGTCTTCTCGAACCATACGAAGGCGCCTGGCTGAAGGACATTTGGGATCACAGCGCCCATTACGTGTGTTGCCCTTGACGCCCACCCATCGACGACTCCGTTTGGAGTGGTACCGTGCACAAGGAAACTGGACTGCAGCGAAATGGAACCATATCTTCTTTAGCGACGAATCCAGATTCAATCACAGCAGTGATGACAATCGTGTTCGTGTGTGGAGACCCCGTGGTGAACGCCTCAAGCCTGCCTTTGCTTTACAGCGACACACCGCTCCCATAGCTGGTATGATGGTATGGGGTGCCATTGCCTACAAAACACGGTCACCCCTAGTATTGATCCATTCTACCCTTACAGCCCAGATGTATGTCTATGACATCCTGCAACCACATGTGTTGCCACTCATGCAACGGCTCCCAAAAGCCATTTTTCAACAAGACAATGCTCGGCCTCAATCGGCAAGAGTGTCACAAGACTATCTCTGCACTGTTACTACCCTTCCTTGGCCTGCCCGATCCCCAGATTTGTCTCCAATCAAGCATATCTGGGATCATTTGGAACAGTGAATTTGGCATCCCACGAGTTTGAACAAACTAGAGGCAAGGTTACAGCAAATATGTAATGAAATGTCTCAAGTCATCATACAGAACTTGTATGCCTTAATGCCCGATCGTACCGCATCGTGCATTCGCGCTACAGGGGGTTCAACAGGGTATTAATTACTCCGTTCTTTTCCCTTTTTCTCTGAAATAAATTGTCCTTTTTCTTTGATTTTCTATTCATTTACTTATATCAAAGTAGTCATTACGTATGTAAAATTTCGTTTCATTTTGACGACTCCTTCTTGGTGCGGTAATTTTTTTGTCCATGAGTGTATATGAGAATCATTGTTAATTTTCTTCCAACTACTTTTGCTAAATTTCAAACAATGTAATGCACTAACGAAAATTGAAGAAAATTAGCAAAACTCATTGTTGTTCGATAAATTGCTTGATACTAATGGTTTAAAAGTAAAATAGCTATACTTTTAATAAATAGCTTTGATAAGTCTTGTATAATTCTTATATATAAGGATACTATTTATATAAAATACATTTGACCAGTCTAAATGTTGAGACCTTCTAATGGTTATCCAAATAGAGATATTAAGACAAAATGTTATTAAAAATTTTAAAAAATTGAGAAAATCAGTTGTACAAATATCAACACAAATGAAAAAAAATATATATATGAAAGTATTCACATGATTAGGAAAAACTCGAACATTTAATATTTGTTTCCGGAATATTGAATTTAATGAATGCTTTAGCTAATTAAACAAATTAATTATCTGAAACAAATTATTACATGGCCATAAGCTGCAGGAAATTCAGCCAATTTCATCGGATGCTCTGTTTGTTATTTCTATAAGAAAATGATCCTTATTTACTGAAACTGCGCTTCTTTAGGCTACATTTTCAATCAAAATAAACAGTATACTAATTCAGAATTAAATTCATCTTATAAGGCAATTACGTAGGAGAACGTCAAATGAATAATACGTGAATATTAGAGTTATTTAAAATTATTAGGAATATCATATCTCACTAGTTTGTTTATTCGTAGAGATTTGAATATTGCTTAAAAATATGAAAATATGAAATTTTTATTTTTGAAAAATTCATTTAAATTGCAACACAACATCAATATCATCATGATACAAATATGTTTTAAAAAAAAATGCTACTGATTTTATCTATATAATAGATATTAGTTATGTGTTTTAAATGATTATTATGAATCTAATAATACTCAGAGCACAAACTATATTTGGGATCGCATTATTCTTGATAATCTGTATATACTTAAATTTCCTTAAATTATTGATACACACACATACAACGAAGAAATGTAACTTAAAATATCTTTACTTTATTCTTAAAAAAACTTTTTAGATTGTAATCAGTGATATGCTAATTAAGAGTAGAAGCATTATATTTAAAAAATAATATTTATTATATTTTTTCTTAACTTTATTAAATCGTATAATGAAGAGATATACATACTTATGAATATAATTATATAAAAATTAAATCACTTAAGGAAAGAAGACAAACAATGAAATAAAACTCAAAGTACAAAACCAATAAATGTCGTCAACCGATAATTGCAGTGTAAAAGTGTAGCATAAATGTCATTATTGGCGATAGCATATTAATTGTTTAAAAATTACTTTCATATATATACGTAATAATTTAACCATAATTGTTGCAATTAAAAAATAACGCTGGATTTCAACGATTTAATAAAAAAATTATAATTTTGCAGTGATACATAAAATGGAATTTTTGAAAACTTTATTTAAGTTTATAAACCGAAATTATCAGCTAATTGGTAAATATTAACGGAATTGAACTTAGAACCAAGAACAGAATCCAATTTGACTGTCAGTTTAATAATAATTTTTAACAGTATTCTACAAAAGACATTCTCCAATTTTACATGGTTAAAATGCATATTTAAAAATATTTTTAGAAAAAGAAAGCGGAGTGTAAGAATCAAAATCAGTCGTATAAAAAAGTATTCTCTTTTCAATTTAGAACATTATATACGATTTAATTTGAAAGCTACAGAGTGTTATCGTGCGAATATTTACGCAAATTCAGCGAAAAAAGGCAATCCTGCTTACCATGGATACACATTTTAATAATTTGAAACATATTTAAAACAGATGAAAATAAAAGCAAATGAATAAATTGAAATTTTCTCTTTTCACTCTACGAAAGCTACTTATTATAAGCATTGACACTTCTGCTTGATATAATTGAAAATTCAATGCATTTTCCTGTTAAATAATATTTTCTGAAGATATATATGACTTTCATTTGTTATTCTGTGACTCGAAATACTTCTTTTCTTTGCTATGAACGAAGAATTAATTAAATTTTCAATCATTGGGATATTTTTGTGCTCTCAAAGTAAATGTTTATGTGATGTCAATTTTAATCGTGATTAGCCTTAATTAATTTTTATCTTTACATTCAGACTCGCAGACAAGAATTAAGGACAACAAAAATATTGAACATAATTTATTGATTGCTTCGTAAATTCTAATTCTTCAAGACTTATTCGTTCTGTTTGGAATAATAGCAGTCGATATGGAGTATAAGATTGAATTACGGAAAATTAAAACTAGTATTTTCATCCTTTTTTAAGTTTCAGTAATTTTTGTACCTGTTAAGTCTCTTTTTCGCCTTTTTTAATTACCTTGGGATCTATAAAAAACAAAATCATTTGCAAAATTTAAACTTTATATTTGACCATCATTTTTTTATATTACCGAAATAGATTGTCCACAAAGTTTCAAAATAAGTTAACATTCTGTTTTACATACCGGAATTAATATTACATTTTTCAATACAAAAAGAAAATTAAGAAATATAGTTTTCCCTCAATCTGAAACTTTCTAAAACAATCATAAGCTGAACTTCGAGGTTTTTATATGTAATTTATGAGATTTACTGATAAAATATGCGTTTTTAGTGCGAAAATTATTTTGCATATTTGAGGAGAGCAATTTTATTTACTTCAAACACATATTTAACTAAAGATGTCGTACTATTTTCTTTATATCATAAATGATGAAATAGAAATATCAATGTCAAAAGGTTGTATTAAATAATTTTAAAAATCATATATATATATTTGCATTTTTTCAATCCATTTTTTGTCCATCTTTTTATTATTTAATTTAATTTTCTTACCATCATCTACATGTGCAGTATGTTATTTTGGTAAACATAGTAGTTTGAATAACTTTTAATAAGTTTTGTGATGTGTTAGTCTTTCATTTGTGTTTGTAATAATAGGTATACATTTTTCTTTCCTTTTAACTTTAGTGTTACCCTCTAAAACATTTTAAGTACTGTTCCAATATGTTACCTTTAATTACACTTATATTTTTTTATTTTTGTATATTCTCCTTTATAGTTTCAATTAATTAATATTTAGACTACTCCTTTATTTTGTTTTATGATATTTAAGTTTTATTATTGCAATAATAGCTTTTTTTTGTGTGTGCTGAGCTGTTTGAACTCTGGGCTGTCGGTTTCTTTGTTTGTTTTGGATTATTTACTTTCATAAGTTTTCAACAACTTTAAGGTACGTTTGAAAATTGTTAATCATCTAAGCTTTTGTTTTGATTTTATTTAATATACCCATGTTGGTAGATTATCTACCCGGTGCATGCAAAAAGTTTTCATTTTCCTTTGAGTTTTCTGTTTTAAATAACTTTTTTGTTCTATCGTTATTTTAGTGTTTGATTTTATTTGGGCTTGCACCATTTTTATGTCTTAATAAATTTTTAATAGGTTGGATTTTGCTTTAAGATTTTTTTTTTTTTTTTTTTTTTTTGTAATTTTTAATCATCATTGTTTGATTTATTTTGCTGATTTTGATAGTTTAACAAGTAATTCTAGAATAACCTAGCTTAACCTTATAAGAGTTGTTATACATTTAAGTGCATTACCTTCCTCTTTTTACTTTTGGTTTGTTTTTTATTTTTCTATAAGTTTGTCTACTATTTTCTATTTCTAACTTATTGATACCTTTTGTATTTTTCTATTTTTTTTTATTTAATTTGCTTTCTTTTGAAATTTGTTGATCAGTTATTCTTACATATTGTTCTTGTTTTAATTTTTGAAATAACTTCCTAGTTTATTCCTAGTTAGTTAGAATGATTACAACTTCCTAGTTATAAACATTTTAGATACAATTACTCAGAAGAACGAGCCACTGGACAGGCTAGGAATTTAGCAACGCATTCAACTTCAAAAGGAAGCTCAGGCATACAACAGTAAGACATAAGAACGACACAGGCGATAGTGTTCCAAACAAGCAAAAGCCTTCTCGTATCTCAGCCATAGAGAGGCATGTGATAGAAGACTAATTATGACGAATGATGAAAAAAAAACGTCTTACGATCGTCAGTATGTCCTTGGTCATCGCCACTAGTACTCATTGGTGATGTTTTGGAAAGAATAACTGGTGCAAGCATTTTCTCAATGATGAATTGAAAGTCCCGCTATTAGCAGTAAAAAGTGGGAAAAAAGGACAGGGTATAAATGGTATTTCTCCCATCATATGGTATTCATTAATTCAAAGTCATTTCATTTTGTTTACGTAATGATCCACCTATGCTTGAATGGATGATGAACATAGACCTTAGAATACTGGATTGGAATATTTGTCTTTGCTACATAGATGACAACACTGCACATGCGCCAAATTTTCAAAAACACCAAATATGGTTTAAGAAAATCTTAAAATGTATCCAAGAAGTGTGACTCAAGATATTTCTAGATTCCGAAAAGATAGCTGCTGAAACACAGTTTCCTTTCCAGAAAATATTTCAGATTTCTTTAACTTTCTGAGTTTGTGCTCATTTTTTAT
>BMAW01125143.1:0-16963 GCA_019974015.1 Nephila pilipes | reverse complement strand
AGACTTTGCTTATATCTAAAGTCCTTTCTGATTTATGGAAGAAAAGCAAAGTTTTTGAAAAGCAAGCTAGGAAGAATCTTTTCAAACCTGTTGAAATTATTGATTATCCTGTTTTAGACATACTTTCCAAATGAGAAATAAAATACATTCAGAATCTTGTCATCATCGTTAGTTGCAGTATATTGCAGTCCTGAATGGCAAGAAAGACTAATAGCTTGAATAATCTTAATATAACAGCTGAAAAATTATTCATCAACCGAAAAGAGGGCGTCTATTGTCATCTTGAAATATAGGATCTACATATTTGAAATATTTCACAGCCGTAACAGATCACCACTCTTGTGTTGGACTTGCTAATGTAAAGATCCATAAAAGACTGTTAGACGGTTGATTGTAAGAGTACTCATAATCATCATCTATAAGACTGGCTGCAAACATTCTGATTCCAACATACTATCAATAAAACATCTTAAGACAATAAAGAAATTCCTTCTAAATATGAAACAAGTGGTCTGCAGGCACAGATATTCTCAGAGCTCAAACTACAAGTCATAACGAAATCAAGACCGCCTTTGGAATAAAGTCAATACTCAGATACCTGTTTCATGATTCACAACTGAAAGTTTTGCAAAACACTAGAAAGTTTTAGACTACTTAATTGAGGTGATTTGGGACGAAGTCTACAAAGGTGGACTAACCATTGAGAATCTACAAAAGAAAGAGCTTGATCCCTTTATGCTACTAAGAGTTACATACGTTATCTTGTTTTTATCTGAAAAGAAGAATTTGATGTGAATACGAGGCAAGAGTATTACAACTACAAGCAATACGTAACTGAACGCTACCATACAAACATTCCCCACAAACTCACTGCTATTGGATTCTAAACTCTTTTATCAAAGCACATTAAATAACTTACGTCATCCTTATTACGCAGATTCTTCTACTGTAAAAGATCTATTTATAGACGAAATGTGCTTGGAGGAATAATCCCTGTCATTCATTGAATCTTTTTATGTAATGTTTTCATATAATGTTCTTTACTCTGTCCTTCTAAATTGAATTCAGTAAATAGAAGTAAAGTTATTTAGGGATAACACTTGTATGCAAATGATTTATTTTTAATGCCTCTATTAAACGGATTAAGAGCACTTATCGTGTAGCTATTAAGTTAAAATGTTAAGCAATTAAAAAACATGATTATTGACTGAGAGTAATCAAGTCTTCAGAGGCTTAATGATATCATCAAGAAGTATTACAATCGACATTTCGATATCTGCTTTCACCAAAAACGAACTTATATTTCAAAAATACGTCATAATTAATATCTCCTGAATTTTTTTATTGGATTGAAATAAAATATACGTAATATATGTCTAATACCTGCTTTCACCACGAATGAACTCAATTTTAAAAAATATATCGTAATAAATTTCTCCTAATTTTTTTATTAGATTGAAGCGAAACAAATATGAAAATTAATTAATTTATTTATTTATCGATTTATGTATTACCTTAAATCATATGTAAACTGGAATCAAGATATTACTTGAAATAAATAACATTATTCGGAATCTTAAGACAGCTGTAAGGCAGTTATTTTTTTTAGCCACCTAAGAGATAATTATTTTAGGAGGATCATTTTTCAGTTTCTTTCGTTTGCTTCAATTTTAATTACATTTAGCTTAATAATAATAATAAATAGTGGATTTTTCTGTAATGAAAAAATTTCAAGAACTGAAATCTCTTAAGCATCTGGAAGCTCTAAAATCTAACCTATTAGTGGTATGAATAAACACTTCCATGAATTATCGAAAATATACTCATTATTGTGAAACAAACTTCTATTTAGAGGACTAACTATCCATTCATAGAGCTACCCAAAATGTAATGCTAATTATTCCAGAGTTGTATGCCACTCAACATAAAAAGTCAGGATAGAACCACGATCCAAGGTATCGCCCCCCCCCCCTATACAATGGTCGACTCCACAATGATATATGAGTATTTGTTGAACATCCAGAATGCCATCTTATATCTCTGGCATGGCTTCCACTTGCCATCATTGTAAATGAAACCCTCAATGTTTTGGTATGAAGGACATAAAGATATGACATAAATGACACCAAGATATCAGATATTTTTCTTGGAGATATCTTACAATGGGTTTCACGCTCACTTGAGCCGTTACAATTTTACGAACTGAGTAATAGGTTGCAATTGAATTAGTGCTTGCCTGACGATAGATTCTTAACCTCTAAAGGTGACTTGACTGTTCCTTTCTAAATCGACACGCCGTGTCTTATATACTTCACGTGTCCACTGTTACCAATGCTGTGAGATAATATTGTCCAAATGGAATCATTCCAAAAATATGTTACATAATGGGGGTGGAGTGCTAAACTGCTTCCATTGGACACTGCAGTTTTCATTAGATAGATTAAATCTCTATCGAAGTCTGTAAAGTGCTTAAGTCGCCCTCTCTGATTTCTAAAAGATATTATTCGCATTTCGTCTGCATTATTGCTTTAATCAGAGTCATATATGTAATACGCTATCTAGAAATAAGTAGCGACAGTATTAATTTAAATGTGTTCTTTCTGAGATGGAAGAGGACATTTATTTTTATTTAGACAATTTGCATAATTAGATCACTATAACTTTCTAAAATTGCAGAAATTTGAATTTGGTCAGTAATATATTTAAAGACATTTACTCACTAATTAATTTTACTAAGTAACTAATTTTATTTTATAAGAAAAAAATATTCATATGAAATATTATAATGTTGTATACATATAAATACTTTTATAAGTAATCTTGAAATGCTTACCTACATATACAGTAAAAATGCTACCATAATTACAGTAAACATAATAATAACTTATAATATCAAAAAGGCAGATGAAAGACCCCTCATATTTATTAAAAAGGTCCTTATTAAAAGATGTTGAAAGACGTGGTGGATGAAAATTACCGAAACTTTTGGTAGATTTTATTCTCAAAATCTAGTCGGTACATACTGAAGCACATTTGTTGTAAGTAATGTTAAAATCTTATTTTAGGACATGCGGAATCAATTGAAAATTCCATTCACATATAACTTAAAAACATTCATAACAGAAAATGTTATACGTGATACAATTGTGTTACAGATTCTTACATACATTTCCCGTTAACTAACCTTTAGGGTACTTTGTAACATTATTTGAAAAGAGAACTTCGCTTTTCAAACGATCTGGGACTTAAGTAAATCAGCATTACTGTCTGAGAATCGTATTGAATGAAATATAAATATTAGAGGTATTATATATAGGTAGGTAATGGGAGATAGAGGAATTAGAGTCAATTTAATCAGCGCACTGTATGGGCGTGAGCAAGTGTGAATGGTATTCAAATAATGATTACCTGACTCTGATTCCGACACTAAAAGTACATCTTAATCGGATCTAATTTTTTATTATAGGTATAAATAGAATTCTCAGTTATAACATTTATTTTATGGTGAGATTAAGTAATATCTCCACATTAATTTATTTCGATTGTATACTTATTCTAAATCTTAATAAAGTAACTGCACAGTTCGAAATTGATCTTATTTGATTGATTATTTCTCTTAATACTACCAACGACGCCAGTCCCTTAAGCCATTACTCAAAAACCTAGGTAAAATTGCAGTATTACAACAAAAAAATTTCTGGTATAGTTATTGAAAAAAAGGCTCGAATCAAATCAAGAAAGTAGTGTAAAGTCGTGATCCCAGAATGCGTGGAATGAAGTGGTAACGTGAACGGATCACACAGTTTAAGTAAAAACAATTCTTTATTTTACAAATCTATGGATTATATTCTAGCTAGGCGTTTCCGCCTGGTTTCTATTCGCACAAAGTCCAAACACATATAGCTACACAGCACAAGTCCAAACACATATAGTTAAAATACACACTAATAGCTTAATATCAAATCCAGTTCGGTATTAGTTCTAAAATCACAAGAACAGGCAATAGCATCCAACTTCTAGATAGAACACTCTCCCGCTCCCCTCTTACGCTGGAAAGCTGATCGAGCACATAGGCGGCGGAGCGTCCTTCAAGCTCGGGTCGATAAAGTTAAGCAATTTAACTTGGTAAATTTGGAGTTTAGTTATTCTGAATAGTGCGATCGTAGGAAGGTTAACTATTGGCTGCCTGGGAAGTCTGGTAAGATGGGTGACTTGGAGGTTTAGGTTTCGGTCAGGGGTGGCGTTGGGTCCTCGCTTTCCTATTGGATGTTGCTTCTTGGAGGGGAGCTTTCCTATTGGCTGTTCCTGACTGCTGTGTTTTTGAAAAAGTGGAAAGGACCGGCAAGCGGTCACCCTCCCGTTGAATGACCGTGGTTCTGTGTGCTGCAATTTTGATCAAAGTTGAGTTAATGATTTAGGTGATGGGGACGTATGCGGCTGTTAGTGATAATGTATTATTAGCAGTATTAGAAAAGTTGTTTAATGTGGTTATTCATATTTAGAGTGTGTAATTAGATTAAGGGGGGTTGTATGAATCGAGTAGAACGGTTCTTGGTCTTTTAGCATTGTGTCTTGGGATATAGTTTTCTAAGTTTATCATATTGGTGTAGTTAGTAAGTGAGAGAGAGTTAAAAAATTTTTTAGATATTTTTTGAATGAAAGTTTTGAAAGTAGGAATTTTAGTGGCTTTAAGTATTTCATTATTTCTTATGTACCATCTTGCTTTTGTGATCATACGTAGTGTTGAGCTTTGTGTGGTTTCAAGGATATTAATATTAGATTTAGCCGCATACGCCCAAATGGGACATGCATATGTGATGATGGGTCTGAGGACGGCTGTGTACAGAAGCATCTTGTTTTGTAAATTCATTTCTGAATCCCGGCAAATTAGGGAGTAAATACTGCGTTTTGCTTTCCGGAATTTATCTCGCGTGTGTAGTATGTGTTGTTTCCAAGTTAGTGATTTGTCTAGTACGAGTCCTAGATATTTAGTATTCTGAGACCACGGGATTTGTATGTTGTAAAATGTAGGTGGTGGAATGTTTGTGTTTCTTTTTCTGGAAAATATATATATATATAAGATCGCTGCCGATTTTTCGACATTGATCTTTATTTTCCAGTCGTTGTAGTAGTTTTCAAGAATTTGTAGATGTTTGTTAAGTGCGAAAGTGATAGTTTTGATGTTTTTAAATTTGGCTAGAATCGCTGTGTCATCAGCGTACATGTTTAGTATAGTGAGGTTGTATTCTGGAATGTCATTCAGGTACAAATTGTACAAAATGGGACCGATTAACGATCCCTGAACGACTCCATATGTTGTATTGTGTGTGTTTGAAAGAGTGTTATTTATTTTAACTTGATATTGTCTGTTAGTTAGATATGAATATATGATATTAATTAGAGGTGTGGGAAAATTGTAATTTATCAGTTTGTATATTAAGCCTTCTATCCAGACGCGGTCAAAGGCTTTTTGGATGTCAAGGAAAACCGCGCCTGTTGATTTAGTTTTTTCTAAACCTGAAGAGATATATTCAGTGAGTTTAATTAAAGGGTGTGTGGTGGCAAGATTTTTTGTAAAACCATATTGATTTGGATTTCTTATGTTCGCGTTGTCTATGTGTTTGTTAATACGTGTTAGTATAATTGATTCTGTGAGTTTACTGAGTGATGAGAGTAATGCTATTGGCCGATAGCTGTCTGGTAGGCGGGGATTTTTCCCCGGTTTTTAGTATTTTTACTTTTCCAGGTATTGGGAAAGTGTTGTCGTTTTAGTATTTGATTAATTAAGTATGTTAATAAGAAAATAAGTTTTGGGGTGAAATTTATAAGCATTTTATTTGTAATTTGATCTTTACCGGGTGCTTTGCTGATGGAGATGAGTTTTATGTAATCTGTGATTTCATTGGGCCAGACGGTGTGTGGGTGTGTGAGTGGGGGAGCAGGATTGCTAAAATGTTTGTGTAGAGTTTCTTGTACTTTTTTATCAATGTCAGTTTTATAGTTAATTGGTCTTTTGTTTTCTGAGAAGTTGTTAAGTAATGTTTGAGATATAGGGTTTGATTTGTCAATTTCAGATTCTGCTATTGTGTTATTGTTTTGGAGGGGGGGGGAATGTTACTTCTTTGGTTTTGAATGATTTTGTAATTTTCCATATGGATTTATTTTGGGTATTGAGTGTTTGTAGGGTCTGTGTCCAGCTGTTTTGAGTGAAGGTGTGAATTTCTTTTTTAATGTTGTTTTGTATTCTATTGAGTTGTGTTTTTATGTTAGGGTCCAAGGTTTTTTGATAAAGTTCTTTAGTTTTATTTCTAAGTTTAATGAGTTGTTTAATATGTGGTGGTGTGTATCTTTCATTTTTAGTGGTAATGGGTTCTGATGCTGTTTGGTGTGCTGTGTAGATGTGGTTTGTGAGTTCTGTAATTTTTTGATCAAGAATACTTGTGGTGTTGATGTTGGTGAAGTTTATTATATTTATGTTTTTATTAATTTCTTGTTTGAATTTATTCCAGATTGTTCTGATATTTCTTTTGTTGATGTGATGTGTAAGGGTAAGATTAAATTCAAGTATTATGGGATTGTGATCTGAGGATAATTCTGGTATGGAGGTGATTGTGTGATTATAATTAAAAATTTTAATAAGTGCAAAGTCTATTGTTGAGGCTGTGTTTGTACCAAATCTGGTGTGTGTAGGAGGGAATGCAAGGGTAATTTCGTTTCAGTTTATGTATTTATTCAGATTTACACCTGTAACTGTGTTTGTGTGAGCATTCCATGTCTGGTGTTTGGCGTTAAAATCGCCTATGATTACAATATTATTGTTAAATTTAAAGAGTGTGTCTAGGTCTTGTGTGGAATTTATATTGTGTGAGGAAGGTGGAATATAAATAGAAACGAGGGTGACAGCTGAGTGGTTAGGTGGTGGGAGTATGACTATGGTGGCTTCAACGTGTTGGAGTGGTGGGGTAGTTTGTCTATGATGTGTTAGTGAGCTCTTAATAAAAATAAGAGTGCCTCCAGATGCAATTTCGTGATTTAGTCTATCATCTCTGTAGACGGTGCAGTTGGGAATATATGTTGTGTTGCGTGGTCTCAGGTGAGTTTCTTGTATCATTATTAGATCGGGACTGTGCTTCTGTACAAAATCTCGTAGCTCAACAATACGAGATAGTAAGCCGTTCGCATTCCAGCTGCAGATACTAAGGCCGAAAAATTTGAAGTTATTGTTCTGGGTGTTTTGTAGGTGAGATGTTGAGAGTCCATTCATCAGAGTTTGTATCCATTAGTGCTTCTATTAGTGCATAAGTTTTATTGGTTTTTCCTTTTGCTGCTTTTATTTTGGGCAAGTTTTTGAGGAGACCTGGAAGCTGTTTAAATATTTCCGTGAGAGTTTGAAACATTTCAATTGCAGAGAGGAAGTCAAGTGGAGCGTCTTCTTCTTCTTCTTCATGGGATGTTTGTTTGTGTTTAAGGTGTTTATTAACTAGATTGACTGCTTTGGTTCTATTGCTGTTAGGTTTGTTATTCGCTGTGATGGGATTGTTTCTGGATGTCTTCTGATTGGTTGAGATATTGGGTAGTTGTGGCGCCATCTGTTGAGAATTTGAGACGGCGTTTGCAAAGGAAATGTTTTCACGGATGATATTTCGATCTTTGTTTATGATGTTTTGTTTCTTTGGTGGTCGCGGGAATTTTTCACATCCGCCGTAGGATGCTAGGTGTCCTTTAGCGTCGCAATTAATGCATTCAGGATTTGGAATGCGATCTTTGATTGGGCATTCTCTTGTCATGTGTGGCTCTGCACATTTTAGGCACCTGGGTGTTATGTGGCAATTTTCCGCCGAGTGGTGGAAAAAATTGCATCTGTAACATTGGGTGACCTTACCGCTCCCCTCTTCTTCTTTTTCTCCCTTTTTAAGACCTCGGGTAGGTCTGTCTCACGCCCCCCTTTGATTTGTTTTCATTTTTGAATGAATTATCCAATCAAAGACAAACTCCGTTTTTGTCCCCTGCAACTCCATTCGCTCTTATCGGCCATTATCAGTATTCCCCACGTGCAAGCCGATGTAGGCCGTCACACGGCTAGGCCATAAATTCATATATATATCAATGTCATGGGTCAACAATACCTCACAAAGAGGATTCAACTCGGCCGCACCTGTGTAACAGAGTCAGATGTTCATGAATCTGGCTGACCCAAGCCACCTGATTTTGCTCATTTATTGTTTTTAAGCAATAAACTTTTTATCTTGACTTTGAATGGGAAGTTGGGAACAAAAGCGGGAGTTCAGTGCAAATGTCTTTGGTGGGGATTATCTATAGCCTAAGCTACAGTAGATAATAGACTTATATATAATGGTGGAATATTATGCACTTCTAATAGTACCACAATTTATTTCCCCCCCCCCCAACTTTACAGTTTCATCAATATTCTATGAAAATACGAAGAATTTTACAACGTTTTTCTGAATTTCACTTGGTGTGTGTGTGAGTGTGTGTGTGTGTCATCAAATTTTCGATCATTAATTTAACCAACTTCCCATCCAGCTAGAGCTTTGAAATTTTGGGAATCGTTCGTACTCGCCTAACAATGCAATATTTAGACATTTGCGATAAGTTTTAACTAATATTTCAATAATTTTAATAAGTCAAAATATTCTTTCCTCTTGGCGCTTTTAGGATTGAGGAAAAAATTTCTTTCCCCCTCTGGGAGTACCGGGCACTCCCCACGCAGCATGCAGTATCGTAAACCTTTTGTACTCACAAATGGGAGATACTACCTCCCCTTTACTATCTCCGAGGTAGTAAGAGTTGCTGACTTCAGGTAGGTTACGTTTTTTAAAGTTCCAGCAGTGGCGTGAACTGCTTTTTCTTTGTCTAATGGAGCATGGCATGGATAGAAACATGAAGGTATTAATGATTTTGTGAGTAAAATTTTTGAATTGGTAGTAAAGAGAGGATTGAATAGTGTTAGAGTGACTTATGAGTGTTGAGTGGGATGAGCGATATGATTGGTAGAAGCGAGCGGAGGGTAGGGTCTGCCGTGGGTGAGGGGGAGCAAGCGCTCCTCTCTCGCCGGGGCAGGGTAGCAGTAGGTGAGAGGGTGGAACTGCCGATGGGAAGGGGTGAGCGGGGCTCAACCCTAGCCGGGGCAGGGAGGAAAGGACAGGGAGTAGGGGAAGGAGAGTGGTTAGGTCTGCTGAGGGAAGGGGGAGCTCTGCTCCCCCTTACCGTGGCAGGGTGGAGAGGGAGAGAGAAGAAGGGAGAAACGGTAAGAGAGAAAGTTTTTGATCAGCTATTCGAACAGCTGATTGAGGTGGGGAAGTGGGTCAAGTTTCGGTTTGTCGTAGGTTTCTTTAAAAGGTCAGATTTTGGATTGATGCAAGGCGATGATAGTAGTTAATTTCTTGAATGATGGTAGATTGGGCGTTGATGGTTGGGTTGTTGTGGTTTTCAATGCTATTGAGAAATGACTCACAGAGCTTGTGGATAGTTTTTGCGATGGAGGGTATCTTGAGTTCAGTATGAAGGAATCGGATTGCCATGTATCTAGGGGCTCTTGCGATGTGTCGGAGGAAGATGTTTTGGGTTCTTTGAACTCTGTTTCTATGATTGATGGCGGTGCAGCCCCAGATTTGGCAGCCGTAGGTGATCACTGGTAGGATGTAGGTTTTGTAGATTAAGAGCTTGTTTGAAAGAGATAATTTTGACCTTTTTCCAAGTAGAGGTTGTAGAGAATAGAATTTTCTGGAAGCTTTTTGGATGATGGACTCGATGTGATATTTAAAGGTGAGTTTTGGGTCTAGCTGGATACCTAGATAGGTGACTTGATCAGCCCATTCTATGTATTCATCGAAGAAGTTGATAGGAGGAGGTGGGTTGTAGGGTCTATTGCTGTGGTTGAAGAGGATGGCGTGGGATTTGCTTGCATTTATTTTGATTCTCCAGAGAGAAAGCCAGTCTTCTAGGATCTCGACGTAATCTTGGAGGATATATTGGATTTCAGTGATAGATTTGTTTTTTGTTAAAATGGCCGCGTCGTCCGCAAAAAGGCAGATTTCAACATAGGGTGAGGTGGGGAAGTCATATGTATATAAAGAAAAAATTTGGGGAGAGATCAAACTTCCCTGTGGTGTTCCTGCAGATATATGACATATTTTAGAGAGCTGGTGATGAAGTTTAACTTGAAATGTTCTGCTTGATAAATAGCTATTTATAAGTTGAATGAGATAAGTAGGAAAGTTGAGTTGGATGAGTCGGAAAATCAGTCCCTTGTGCCAGATGCGATCGAACGCTTTCTGTACATCAAGGAATAGACCACCTGAGATGATTTTATTTTTGGAATTGGATTTTACGAAATTTACTACTCTAAGTAGTTGATGACAGGTTGAGGTCTCCTCTCGGAAGCCATGTTGATGTGGAGGGATGATATTGTAGATGTCGGAGAAGTACTGTAAACGTTTAAGGATGATTTTTTCAAAAATTTTTGCTATTGTAGAGATGAGGCTGATAGGTCGGTAGTTGTTAGGATCTTGAAGGTCTTTTCCTGGCTTCGGAATCATGGTGATGACTGCGTGTTTCCAGGCTTGAGGAAAATGATTTAATTGAATACATCTATTGAAGATTTTAGTGAGATAGGTGATGGAGTTGAGAGTAAGGGATTTTAGTGCAAAGTTTTTGATTTTGTCTGGTCCCGGAGCTTTTTTAATATCTAGTTTGAGGATGATTTCCATGACTTCGTTGGGAGAGGTGAGAGGAGGGTTGTTGGCGTCGTGTGGAGTGTTGATGAATCGGTTTACTGTGTCTTCCACCATAATGGTGTGCCGTTCATTTTCGGGTTCTTCGTTGACTTGGAAGGAGTCTTCGAGGGTGTCAGCGAAGAGGTTAGCTTTGTCGATGGTATTGTAGACTGGTCCTTGGTCACTATTGAGAGGAGGGATGATGGTAGGCTTGGATTGGTGGTACTTGATGAGTTTGTAGAGTGAGTTGTCTTCGGCATTTGCAGTGAGAAGGGTGGAATTTAATCTATTTTCTCTGATGAGGTTAAGTTCTTTTTTGATCTCTCTTTGCATTTTGTTTAATGTTGTGCGGTATGGGGGGAATCTTGTGTCTTGCCACAATTTTCTTTGTCGATTTTTTTCTTTTATTTTCTCACGTAGGTGAGGTGGAATAGTGGAGGGTGAGGAGGAGATAACTTTGCATTTACTAGCTTGCGTAATTGCACTATTGATGGTGGTGGTGAGAAGGTTGATTGAATTATCAATTTCTTCAGTATTTTCTATTTTCGGGTTTCCTGGGATATTGTCGTGGATGATGCGCTGATATTTATTCCAGTTTGTGAAGTTGTAGGTGATTGGAGCTGAGGGGGTGAAATCTTGGAGGCTTACAGTGAAATGAACCGGGTTATGGTCGCTCGTAAGGTCGGGTATGGCTATTGCGGCAATGTCGTTGATACCAGTTCCTATGCAGAAATCAAGGGTGGCATTTTTGTATCTTGGGCAAGAGGAGATCCTGGTGGGTTGGTTTGGAGCAAAGATATTAATATTTGTGGAGGTTATGAAGTTGAATAATTGTCTACCAGCAATATCGTCTCGGGATGAGGGGCTCCAGGAATGGTGTTTGGAGTTGAAGTCTCCAATGATAAGACAATTTGCCCTGTTTCGGAATACTTTCTTGAGGTCTTCTATATAATTAATGGGGGCTCTGCCATTCGGGATTCTATAAATATTACATATGGTGAGATTATTGTTGTTATTTAATTCGACGTTGACAGTGGTATTTTCAAAACTTGAGGTGAAGATTTTGATGCTATGGTGAGAGATTGAGTTTTTGATGAGAGTAGCTGTCCCTCCTCCTTTGTGAGTAAGGCGGTCTGTTCTATGAACTGTGTAGTTGGGGTGGCTGAGGTTGTCGCAGGGTCTAAGGAAGGTTTCTTGAATGCATATGATATCTGGGCTATTGTCATCTATGAATGTAGCTAGCTCCTGGAATCTTGCGTGGAGACCATCAGCGTTCCAGGAGATAATTTTGAGAGAATGGAAATTTCTATTTGGGTGGAACATTAGAAGGTGAAATCTAGACCTAGAAGGGTGCAGCAAGCCATAAACCTGTCTGCCTTTGATATATTTGATGAGGATATTGCTATGAACTGCTTGATAGTGGAGAACATTTCAATAACTTGTGGATTTTGCATTTGGGCTGATAAAGAAGCTAGGTTTGAAGTTTGGATCAGTGGTGTCTGTGTGGAGGTTTGCGGTGGGGTGATGATGACAGGAACTGCGGTAGATGGTTGAGGTTTGCTTGTTTGACTTTGTAGTTGTGCTGCCTGTTGTTTAAATCTTTCTTCCCAAACGTTAACCGTCGGGGCGGGTGCAGGTTGGACTGAAGTGGTTTTTTCTTCTTTTTCTGTTATGGGTTTGTTTCTTGGGTTTTTAGGACAACCTTGGTAGTTTGCAGGGTGGGCGTCACCGCAGAGACAGCACTGTGGTGGTTGATCGACAGTTTTTTGACAAGCTTTAGTGAGGTGATCGCCTGCGCATTTGAGACATCTTGGAGGGCGGTAACAGTGGACGGAGTTATGGAAGAATCCCTGGCAGCGGTAGCATTGAGGGGGACTGGTTTTCTTCTTGAGCGCTTCTATTTTAATTTTCATTGAGCATAGCTCAGTGATGTTGAAGATGCCTTTGTTTTCTTCTGATTTTGGTAGAGTAATTAGGAATAGGGGCATAGGGTGTCCAGTTTTACGGTTTGTCATGGCGTAGCATTCAATGATTTTGTAGTTTAAGAGGTTAAGTTCGTGAACGATTTCCTGTTTCGGCATGTCGATAGGCATGCCCCTCAAGACAACCTTCATGCATTTGTCCTCAGGTAGTTGGTAGGTATATGCGGATAGGTTGTGTTGTTCAACGTATCTTCGTATGGTGATATAGGCTGCTGGGGTCTGAGGGAAAATTTTAAGGCTTGTTCCAATGAGTTTGGCCGATAATTTGGTACTTGTGATGGTTTGGAGTTCACGGAGTAAGGCTGAGGAGTTGACTACGTTATCTATAGTAATAGGAGGGGCTGTGAGTGGTTTAGGCAACATTTGTTGATTTGGAATGGTTCGGATCGAAGGAGTAGCTGTGGAGGTACTAGGTTGGGCGATCTGGGCGGCTGTTATGACTGGAGTTGGAGCTGGAGGTTGTTTGTTTGCAAGAGAAGCTGGTTTTTTACTAGGGCCATGTTTCTTTTTTGGTTTGGTAGTGGTTTTTTCTGGAGTTGGAGATGGAGGCAGTGGTTCATCAATTTGGAGTTCCTCGGGAGGGTCCTCAATATAGAGAACACTGAATTTGTTTTGGCAGGTGGTAGCTTCTAATTTTTGTTTTTTGCTGGTCTCACCAGGTAAGGAGTTTTTTCTCTGTCGTGGTTTTGCGAGAACAAAGGGAGTTTGGGTGGCAGGGTTTTGAATACCCCATGATTGGCATAAATTTGTAAATTGGTTGAGGTCATCTTTCATTTCTTGATGTTTGAGAATGGAGAATTTTAATCTGGCTTCTTCGATGATTTTAATCAGGTCAACTGAAATGTTATTACTGACGTTGATATCAGGGAACATGAAGTTTGAGAGACAATTTAGTTTATTTTCGGCGAAGATGGCTATGGATAGGTAATCAGAGGAGTTTTGTATGGAGGAGAGGTTAGCGCGAAGTGCATCCACCCTAACTGATTCAAGAAAGGATTCCAACGACTCACCTGAAGGAGCGTTAATATCCATTGTAGTTGTTGAGGTTTCCATGTCCAGGGCAGGCCCAGGAGCAGATGGCGTAATCTCAGGGGTGGTAGTGGTCTGTAGGTGGGAAATCTCTGGATCTGAGGTTTCCGTCTTCGTCTCAGGAGTCGTCACGGATGGGAATCGAGAATAGAAGAGCAAAAATAGTTAAATACGAGTGCTAAGAATAACCAAAGAAAGCAACAAGCTAGGATGAACTCAAAAAGAGACGTCCTAACATGACGACGACACTACAATTCCCTTGCTGACTTTTTGTCAGTAATCATTCGCAAGAAAGTTTCCAATATTTGGCGCCAAGTCTTATCACAATAATTTTTTTTGAATTCTGGTTCCCATTTTTTTTTAATAGAATGACTTACAAACTTTCAAATGCATGTTTTGATTTTATGAGTATTATGAATTTTTTAGTACTCTCAAAAATGTTTCTTTTAAGTAAATTTTAAAGTTAAAAATAACTAACAGTTTTAACTAATATTTCAATAATTTTCTCTAATAAACTTTGCCACCATATAAAAACGTTGTTTTTAAAAACGTTGGTTTTTATATCGAATTATTGAATTTGAGATACTCGTTTATAGCTGTAAAAAAAAAAAAAAAAAATAAATAAAGATCTTGAATTGTTCTTGTTAGAAAGGACTAAATACGTCAATATCATGCTGTATAACTTAAATTTAAGTCTCACGATTATTTGAGACTTCTTTCCGAGACAAATTTATTTATATATTGAATTATTTATTTCTTGATCATATGACTTTAATGAAACTGATAATATTACATTCTCTGAAACATACTTATAGGTAAATTGATGTCAACTGATGAACTTGAGAATTCACTGTGTAATTTGAAGGGGATTAGATTAAATATACTAATAGATTTAAGGAAAATGAAATATGTACTGAATAGGAAATTAAAGTATTATTCGTTTCTTAGATATATCGTGGTTAAAACTTTAATCTGTTTTAAAAAATCAATTCATTCATTCATTTAAAAGGCTGCTAAGGTCTAATACTAATTATGTGGGCAAATACTAAGCTTCAACTTATTACATAATTTAATAAAGTGTATTTGCTAGTACAAATACATACGATTCTTTTCAGAAATGTTAAGCGAAAGATTTAAGTGAGTAATAGTTTACCAAACAGAATAAGTTTCTGGAGAAAATTATTATATACACCTGATTACCAGAAAAATTAATAAAATTAATTTTAGCTTTTATTCAGCAGGGAATAAACACTTAAATACTTTACACAAAGCATTCAAAATGAAATATATTTAATTCAGTTTTTGAACCTACCAATTTCTATACGAGAGCTTAATTAAAGAGAAAAAAATTAAAGTCCGAGCTTAATTATTATGTATTAATTAACGCCTAGAAAAGTGCTACGTTATTTTTCTGTAAGAATTCGAATATGAAGAACGTGGAATCAAAAAGCTGCTAATTAAATGAATTAGGAAGGGGCACGATGTATTATCAAGGGACACTTTAAGCTTCTCTGCTAAAAAAAGGGAATTAGAATATTAAATAATTTTTTTATGATTTTAATTTACACTTAAGAACTGTAAGAAGCTCATGATATTTCCAGTGACATTCTGTAGCATATCTGATACTTTCAGCTAACATTTAAATAATATTAAGGATCAATTACTTTAAGTTTTGAAAAGAAAGTTTAAGCATTTAAATAGCATTAATGGAAATAAAGATACTCATGTTTCTGTTTGTAAGAAAAGAAATTCTAAAATTCAGAAATTTTACTTTTGTTATAAGGTTGTCAAAAATAAATGCTAAATTAAAATGTATGAGTCACTTTAAGATACTTGTATAATGATCAATCAAAGTAATGAAATTGCAGTTTTGTTTCGAACTTTATTCATTTTATATGAATTACAAATATGTTTTATGCACATTTGTGTTTTTGGAAATACTATAGCTTTTCGTCATTACATTACATATTAGAATATCAATTATAAATTAATCTGAGGTTTAAAATTAGCATAATTTGGATATTTAGTTCACTTTTACGAAAAGTTTGGAACGATAAGTAAAATTAATGCCTGAAAAACAAAGATGCAAACTTTAATTGTAAATTACACAGATGCACACGTAACGCATACGCGTTTGTAGACAGTTCATATAAGAGAAAATGTCTAATACGCGTATTTATTAATCTCTACATTTTGTTCACTCACACACATTTTAACATTTGCTCAAAAGCAAACAGTTAAAATAAGTGAGCACAAATTTTTAAAGGGGGGAAATAAGTGGCGAATCGATGGGTCTGAAATGAAAAAATTCAAAAGAGTTCATGTTACGTCCACGGTTATGTGCAACTTATTGATTCAGCTTAATGAGACAAGGTAACAAAGAAAAGATCTGTACAAGGTCCTCCAAGATCCCCGCTGGCCTATAAAAAATCAAATTTTGTCCATTTTGTCAAATTTTGTCCAGTGATACAGCAGCACAACAACATTTTACTGACTCATGAACAAACAATGACAGAAACCTGAGTTTCACTGTTTTCTATCACAAAACGCTAGATGAGAAATGTCGGGAACTTATAGAAAAACTCGTTAAGCGTGGCGTCAGAAACATTTACACTCAAGATGGTAGCGGAATTTTGATGGTCTGGATATGCAACATGTTGAACTTGCGCACAAGTTCTAAGTTCTTGACAGATGTATCTGTTTTAACTGTGATGTATACGGATGAAATATTGGTGTCCCATGTGTGTTCACTTTTCAAAGGCACTGTTGGCATTAGTTTATTCTTAAGGATGATAACGCTTATCTACTAATGTCTCAATTTACAGAAATCTGTCCAACGAATTTCTGTAAATAAAGAATATTCAAAAATTTCTAGATGGATTTGCAACCTATAGACCTCTTCCCTTTCAGAATCTTACAATTCGTGAACACATCATTACTGGAGATGTGGAACAAACTGCCACTTATAAACTGTTTCATTTCTAGTGGGAATTCTCTTTGTGAAAGTAGGAAAATTGTAAGAGGGACCCATACTCCCTTCTACTCATTTTTTATTCTATTCTTTCTGTGTTCTCAGACATTAAAGTACAGATGAGCTGTACAATTGAGTAAAAGTTTGTACTATAACTATTGTACGATATTTTTGTGTCTTATTTCAAACAATGCATGAATTTAATATCATTAAAATATATCTCATATATTTCTGACAATGGTCAA
>BMAW01125138.1:347375-386241 GCA_019974015.1 Nephila pilipes | reverse complement strand
CGGGGATATTACATAAGGCATATCAGTTTAGGGATACATAAATATACTTATCATAATTAGTTGACATTAAAAGTTTTAAATTAATACAGGTACTGAAATGGTATTTGTTATAGATTTTTTTTTCAACTTTTGAATATGCATGAAAAATCTAAACAAATTAGTATATTTCAAAAAGGTCATTTCTGCAATGGCACATTTTGCATTTTATCCTTCTAGTAACGTTATTTTTTCTTTTAATACTCCCATTTTTTTCGATCTCACATAGATTACATGTATTATCGTGTATTAACAAAATAATGTTAAAATGAACAAACAGCACTCAAAAAAGAGGAAATTGAATATTTATCATAAATTAAATTTAAAAAGTAGTTCAAATAGTCTTCGATGTATTAACTACATGAAAATATAACATTAGTTATACCCCTGAACGCACTGTGAAATATATATACATAATATATATATGTATATATATATATATATATATATATATAATCCTAATTTAACATGATTTTCTATTTTCAAGTTTGAGGGTGCTTTTGTTACACAAAAAAATTAGAAATATATTTACAGAATCAACCATAAGCGCATGCTTATAGGCGAATTAAAGTAACATATTTAACTAATTCCTAACAGAACAGAAAAAAACTCCTTCCAAATTGCATTAGGGAATCTAAATATAACATCACCATATATTTCATTAATTTTCAAATTATTATTAAATCAAAATCATAATTTTACATCACCACATACACAAAAAGACTTCCGTATAATATGCAAGACTATGCCCCCAAATAAAGAACGTGAGAAAAATTTTAGATGTTAGAATAGTATTTTAAAGAAAAATAGTTTTAGATTTCCAGATAGAAATAAAGGATGGTCGCCATCGGCATATGAGGTTTTTCCAAAAGGGCTGCGAAAATGTAGAGTGAAACCCCCTCCCCATCCCTCACACAATGATCTGTATGTTTTATCTACCCTGGCCAGAATAGATGTGGTCCCTAATCCTCCAACTGCGAGATTTATAGACCTGAATCAAATCCTACGCGGAATGGCACCACCAAGTTATGACTGGGATGATCCGAAGGGGGACGAAACCCCCACGGAAATCCGGAAGTCGAGGCTGGATCGTTGGTCACTGGTTGAGCTCCAGCCTCCACCGCCCATAACTCAACCCTTCAACAGCTACCAAATATCCCCAAAAAAGCAATACTGCCTTCTTTGAATAGCTTCATCAAAAATCGAGACCCGTAACTCTTATAGATAGTCGATAGCATTGGAGACAACATCTTAGAAAAGTTGTGGATCTTATTCAAATAGATCTCTGATTGATTAAAGGAAGGGGTTAATTGTGAGCCACTGATTGTAAATGTAATCTGAGACAGTGAAAATTAAACTGTTGTACAGAATGTTTCGTTTCAAAAAATAAGCTGGGAAATGGAATGTTTTATTCGTTTTTATGAGTTAAATGTCTTACGTTATTTATCAGTGAATATATTTTTATTTTTATTGATATTCTTGGTTTTAATGTTATATGTTGGTAACAAAGGAAGAAAAAGTTAAAAAGAAAAAGTTAGTACATCTCAAATTTGATAAGAAAAATTATTTAACCTTCATTATTAAATTATTTCTTTTATTTCTCATGTGTTTTGTATTCTGATGATGCTTAAATTGAACTTTCAAATTCTTTCTTCTAAATCTACAAATAAAACCAATAAGAAAGTAAAATACGCAATAAATGAAATGTCTAAAAATAACATTGTTTATTCATTAAAAGTAAAATTCATAGAAGTGACTTTCCTTGAAATTGGTTATAATTTTTAAAGTTATTTCCATATAAGAAAATAGAAAATGTGGTTTTAATTATAATATATATATATATATATATATATATATATATATATATATATATTAGCACCTCTTGTAAAGGACACCTTCGGATAAGGGACAATTCTGTTGGTCCCGATCTCTTTGAATAGTAATAATATATTTGGTACCCCTTCATAAGAGGTACCTCTTATGAAGGGGTACCACTATTTCAGGAACAAAATGTCTGATCCGGTGGGTATCCCTTAGTGGGAGGAGCCACTTTTTTTATTTTCATTTCAATCACAGACGCTTTCTGCGAATAATATGTATGCCAGTTTTAAATATACTTCTGGCAGCAGGAGTAAAAACAAAATTAAATGTTTGAAAATAGTATCCTGTTATGTAAACTGTTGTAAACTATATTTTTCAGTAATATTTCTATGGTACTGGAATTAAGGTATTTACAGGTTCTATATATATTTAATTATGAGTTGTAAAAAAAAATAATAATACTATAAATTACGTACGTGACATAAATATCTTTAAAATATCTTTATAAAATAGTAAAATATAATGAATGAAAAACAACTTTTAGATATATCATTAAAAGTTATATAATAAAAATCAATTTCTTTTCATAATGAATAAATTCCACTCATTTATCAAAATTTCTAGTCTCACAATTTTTTTTAAAAAATTCTGAAAATTGTACTTATCAAAACTGTGAAATTTATGACTGACTTTAGGCATTCCTTAACTCCTTTTTTCTGGGAATTCTAAATATTAGTCACACTAGTATTGTGTTTATTTTAATTTTTAAATACTATTTTCATAAATATAAACACAATCTTAAGATGGGAGAATATGAAATATTTTTCCAAATTTTGTACTTATTATTCCATTCTCCCGATTTCTTTGCTTTATTTCCCTCTACGAGATATTTTTCTGTAATTAATCTTATACGCAGAAAAATTCCTTCCAGTAATTTAGAATTTTTGAGAAACTCCTTATTTCCTTAATTAAAGCACATTTTTCTTAACTTCTACAAGAAAAGAATATCTTTATAAATATTTACTTATTAACTTCGAACTCTGTGAACAAATTTCTTCTTCTGGAGTTGTTTATATTTTCTATGCAAATGTAATAAACACTAACGGTATAGTTTTTCTAAAGAAAAATCCTCTCCTTCACTTTTCTACCTATCTCCTTATTTTGAATTCGTTTTTTACATATTCATGCTTTATACTCTGGAATTTCATTACAAATTTAAATGTGCAGTTTACTTTTCTGCTTAAAATATAGATTCAAGATTTAAAGTTTTCCTAGTCAGAATATCTGAAATGAACATTAATGTAATTTCTTGTTAAGTGAAGAAAAGACAATTGGGAGGAGATTAAAAAAAATTTTAATTTTAACATCAATGTCTAAAATTTGTAATAAATATAAAAAATATTTGCTTACTTAAAAATTAAAATAATAAAGCACTAAATTAATTAGCTTCTTTCAAATATTAAAAGGATTATAAAACTGTGTTTAAGGAAAAGTATTTATATATTTTTAAGAATTTAACTAAATACTACGAAAAAGTATTTATTTTTATTTTATTTCATTTAAATAAAATGATAAAATAAAGGTTATCTCCTGCTTCGGTTGTAACATGTTGGATAATTTGAATATAATTTATTGTCTATTAAATTTTACAAAGTTATAAGCAATGACATCTTTCTCACCAGGAAATTTTTATTTTTTGCAAAATAGAAAACAATAAGAAACTGTGCTAAAACTAACCAAATAAGCTGTTTGCTAATTTAGTTCCTACTGTTTATTATATATTGTACAAAATAAAATTAACAAACATGCATTTAAAAAAAGTTAACAAAATTCAGTGAAAATGTATAATGCTTATGTAGAATGCATTATATCAAGTATTTTTTTTATTAAATTTATCACACGCAAATTAATAACTAAATCCATAGCTATTTAAGTAGCATAATCTAAAAATAATTAATGTTCATGTTTATTTATAATGTTTCATCCGATTTTAAAGTTCATAATTTCAAAAATAAACGTCACGGATTGATAAGTAATATATGAATACAAAGAGAAAATACAAAAGTTTGTTTCACAAGTGCTCAGTATAACTTTTTTTTCTCATTACACTTATAATGTTAATTCAATATATGAATTCCTGCCAAACACGTTACAAAGATAATTGATTTTACAGCACCAGAAATCTGCTGTCTACGTTCAAATAAATGTGTGGCTAATATCGGCAAATAAATTTTATTTTTTATAAACCCCCAAAGGGAGAAATTGCATGTAATATCAGGTGATTAGTCATAGAAATCCCATTTTAGGTGACTGAGGTGGTCAGTTATGTAACATCAAGTAATTTGGTTCATTGCGACCGATCCAACTGCGATGTAACTCCGTGAAAGCTTTTAAACAAGCTTTCGTGAAATAACTTCACGAAGAACACACAAGGGACATCCATTTTTCACAATATAAAACTTCCACGGTATTTTTTTGTATTCATGTATTAGTTATCATTCTGTGTCGTTTAATTTTGAAAATATGGAATTTTGAAATCGGATGAATCACTTTGAATAACTCTGTATAATAGCAAACTTACTTCAGTAAAATTTCATACACTAGATATGAAATATTTTTCCTTTGGTAATTTTCAAAAATATTCTCTTTTGTAAATAGCTTCATGGTATGTTTTTTTAGTCTAAAATAGTTTTTTCTTCTTGCACTTAATAAATTTTCTTTTACATTTGTTTTATATTTCAAGCAAAATATCTTGTTAAGTCATTTCTTTTAATTTCTTATAAACCTTTCCTTAAAACGGGGTATGGTTTGAAAAATATACAGTTGTTATTTATGGCTATTACTTCAAACATATAAAAATGTAATTGTCAGCTTATTTAGCTTTATTGTGTACAAAATATTAAGGGCTATTTGTTATATATTACATGATTTCAAAAGAAATGTCAAATTATGAGGATGAAATATGATCTGGTTTCTCAATCATCAAACCTTCCTTCTATTCCGTAATAAGATCCAATACCCCCCCCCCTAAAAAAAACTTTAACTTTACACAATGGCTTTTTATAGAATCAGGGTTCGAATTCCCCCTAACACCACGAAGCTCCAAACTTCAAAAAGCTCAAAACGACTTCCACAAACCACTCCTACATTATCTAAAAGTTTTGGTTTTTTTAATGATACCTTTTAAAAGAAATGCTTAAACATTATTTTCTCGTAAATGAAGTTTCTCTAACAGCTTCATAACTTTTCTAAAATTTAAACTATTAAAAATTGTGAGTTTGTGGGGAATTTAACTTCTCTTACCTTAATAATACAATTCCTTTTTTGTTATGTATGATTATATATTTTATGCCGAATTGTTGTCAAAGAGCTAGGCTACTTCATATGGGTAACTTGGTTACTTATATATATATATAAACTGCTTTAGTTATGAACAAATTATTTTATAAATGCCTCGTGAAACAATGATGCAATTAAATATAATAAATCTTCGTCACGAAGAAATGCGTTAAAGAAGCTTTCTTTACTTCAGGCTATAGTTCCGTTAACCGAAATAATTGTAGGGTTTCGAATATTAAGACAAAAATAGAACACAACACACGCATCAAAATTGCATTAAAATTTGTGATACTCTTGAGAACTTAGCATTATTCTCATTAAACAGGATGTTGTTTCTAAGTAAGCTAATTTGTTTTTGTGATGAATCGCAGTAGCGGAAACACAGTTTTTCTTCTTTTCTCATCGTTGTTTGTTGTTAATTAATAGTTTCAAACAATAAAATAAAAAATAGCCTATCACTCTACCTTTAGATTTTATTTTCCTATTGTCAAAAGAGTCTAGTTTAACTAATTAGAAATTCTTTTGTCTCACATTGACCGTAGATAGAATCCTGATTTGATGACGAGGAAGTGATTTTATTTAAATTGTTCTTTCAGTTATTCACAAGTTAAAATCACATAATATGATACTCCAAATATTTAACTTGATTTAGTATTTTAGTGTGTTAAATTATTTGAATACACAATTCTTTTGACAAATCTAAAATAAAGAAAATGAGCTGGGAAATTTGGATATTAAATTGTAAGGTTTAATGAAGAATCCTTTTTTTTTTAAAGTGAAAACATTATCACAAAGTTGAACCAGAATAATCTATAAGTTTAAAATGATACACCCTCATTAGTTTTAATTTGAAATTCAGAGAGATTATACTTCCTAAATTAATTTTTTCAGAACTAAAAGCAAAGTCCAGCACATATAATCAATATATAAGATTTATTTCTAAGTTTTGTTTGTATATGTGTTTAAAAGTGATTATTCAAAATGAAATTTAAAAGTAATGCAGATTTTTTTGTTTTGATGGCTGATTAAAATTTTAAAAAGAGCATAAAATATTTCTTCCTTACTAATACAACAGTTATTAGAATTAATGTATACACAAACATATTACACTTTAAGTTTCCTAATACTACATGTTTTATTTTCAGTGAAACTTTCATTGAAAATCAGCAGACAACCTCTTTATCAACTCATTCAGAATAAGTAGCATCAAATAGATATTAAGTTGAATAATTATCTTTTACATTCATGTGTAGGGGAGCGTGTAAACAACTAATTGTTTTACCCATCCATTTTCTGCGTTTGTAAATAAATCAGCTTTTTTTAAAAAATATTTTTTTCAGAAGGAAAAAAAGTATGTTTTCAAGCATTAATATTGATTATAATCTAGGGATCATAATAGATACTGATGACTATAAATATATTAGAATTTCATATTGCAATTATATTTATCTGTTCGTTGGAATGATGAATTGCTTAAAGACCCAAAAGCCAATATCTGTAGTACAAGTTAAATTTAACTTATAGATTGAAAGTGTAAATTTTTAAACATCAAAAAGGCAATTATTTTTTATTCATGCATTTTGATTGCATCACTGCCAGCAAATCAGATTGCAGTTTATATCATTAATGATTCCTAAATTTAATTGCTCTGTTCTTATATTATAGTTAACAATAAGCGAAGCTCCATTTAGAGCAGATTGACTAGCGTACGAGTATAATGTGATTTTTATTCATGAGTTGATAAATTTATCAGATTTCTTGTATAATATATCATGAAGACAATCATAAATGTGAAATTAATGCTTATGTTGTATAATAGCAGTGAATTCATACATCTGTAACAACTCAGTCATTTATTTCCAACCTGAAAGTGCTCGGTAATTTGATACTCTTACATGTTATTGGTTTTGAAACAGATCTGCATGCAATTAATTTTTTGTCATTTCTGTTAGACTGAGTTTTGCCGAGCAGTAATTCTACATTTTCTTTTAGACGTAAGATGGTAAAAATAAGAGCTACCACTTTTCTCCTTCACTAATAGATAAAACTGGTATTTGGTCATATGATGCGGACTAAAATTATAATAATTATTCTTTATATGTCTGAGTTCAGAGGAATGAGCGGCAAGAAAAAAACATTTTTTTGTCAGAATTCGCTGCGACACCATAAAAAATTTAACAAATGCAATTATAAAATCTTGTTTCACAAATGTATTTTTTTAAATTCATATACAGATAAAAAGTAGTTCTAGTGTTTCAGGTTTGAGTCTTAGTGTACTAAATAAAAGGTAATATAAAATATTTGGCAACAGTCTTCTAAGAAACACGTGAATTTTAACTAAAATATGTTTCAGGTTACACGTTCTTCAATGCATAATTTCTAAAGTTTATTTTTAATGATATTGCTTCAAAAATCAATTATTTGGTGGGGTGACATATATTTGTATTTTTGTATAAAAAAACCTTAAACACTTATACTTAACACTTGCATAAAACAATTATATTTTAGATTTCACTTAAAAGCTCATGATATTCTTCTTATTTATGTTTTAATACCCTCTAGTGTGGTTTTGTACATCCTACTTCTTTTTCTTACCAGAGAATGTAGTATATTAAATTTTGCACAAAATATAATTTTTTTTAGGACATATTAATTAATTCAATTTCTTAGCAAATTTTTAATATTTTTACATTCGTCAGAAAATTAAAACTTTAGTTTAAGTAATTTCAGTTAATAAAATATCATCTTATATTTATGGCAGTATTAAATAAAATTCTAATTTTTTCACAATTCAATGACTTGAGCATTTTCATTTTAATTTTGACTAAGCGCATAAGGATAACGTAATCATAATTATCATATCGAAATACTCATGAACAATAACTCAACGACTTACACTTTGAGAGGAAGTTTATATGCCATTCAGCATTGTTGATACGCGTTAAATCTGTTGAGGCAAGGAGTTCAGCCGATAGAGGAATGTGGAAGTTTACAGAGGAGGTTCGTGCTCAGGCCTCGGATGTCATTCTCGTCACTTGACCAAGGTTTAAAATTACGAGGTTCATCTCCAATCACTCACATGTTACTTCTCAGAGCGACGTTTATAAACAATGAAGAAACTCATATAAGAAATTAAGATGTGCATATGTATGAGGTAGGTATATATCCTTAAGCAATCAATCAATCAAAAAGAGGAAGTTTTCTTAGGATATTAAAAAAATATGTTTTCTTTTTCAGATGTTTCTTTTACTTTTACAGGTGTTACTTTGTAAATCGAAAGTGATTAATGTATAATAAGATATATACATACATATATATATATATATATATATATATATATATATATATATATATATATATATATATATATATATTTCTTTCTCTATATATATATACTCTCTTTCTTTATATATATATAAGGCACATGATCGTAAGAGTCCGAGACTAATAACATTGAAACAAGCATTTTTTGCAAAATTTTTATTCATCAACATAACACCTTTTGATAGATCACATTAGAATTGCAACAACGTTCAACGCTTTTCAAATTTTTCCAAGAATCTTTTGTTGCTAATAAAACGATAAACAGCTTTGAATCATCGACTGTTGCTGGTTTTGTTCCATCGAAAGCACGTGAACCTAATCTGGAAAAACTTCATGCTTCATTTTTTCATGAAGATAGTAAAATACCTTCCATGATATCTGTGTCATCCTCAAATCATCCGGAGCCACTTTACGATCTTTCGGATAATTTTGTCACTTCACTCTGATTCCGGGTGCAATGTCTCACAGGTCTACCCGTCTCCGGGCCATTGGCCGGTACCACTACTCTCGGCAAATCACCGACAACTGTTGCTTTGATGGACAAGAGTCCGGGTAGCATTTTCAATCCATTGCCTTTGCTTGCACGGTGTTTTACCATTAAAAACAATGTTTATCGAACAATGAAACTCGGTTTTCATTTTTTAAACAAACTACACTCAACGACTTTACTCCAACCTCGATAACTCAGCTGTTTCTGGTCCGATCGACTTAAAATTTTGACACGTTTCAAGCAAAGGTTAGTACTCTAGAAAGACCTGGTTACTGGTTTACTACGAGTGCCATCTCTGGGTTAGTCTCAGGAGTTATTGATTGATGTGTTATATATATATAGTTCACACAAACTAGAAAATAAATTTTTATTCTTACCACTTAATTTATAGTTTCAAGTTTCTGAATGTACATATAATTCCTTGATTTCAAGATGCTTATAAGAGGGTGGTTCAAAAATACCCGAGTTAAGAATAGGAAATTAGAATAGATAGTTCACTGCAGTATTTCCCAGTGAACGTTTTCTCCTTTTTCTACAAAAATCATGAATAGGGTCTTTTTCGCATCTTAAAAATCGTCGCCATATCTTTTCTGTAGTTGATTAGAACGTCTTTTATTTCTTTGGAGCAGAATCAACACTTTGTTTTGATTTGATATTTTCTGGTGTATATTGATTAATCTAGATCTAATCGAAATGAAGTTGACAACTCATCACGGCCTCAAACAAAATTGGCCTTTGAATCAGTATTACTAAAAAGTACTAGAAAATTAACCTATGAATCAGTATCAAATCTATTTAGCACCATTTGTAAGATTTCAGCTCACAGTGGTAACACTAATTTGTTTCAGTAATGCTATCTGTCGTCAAAACAAATACTTTTGAACCACCCTCGTACGAAAATAAATATTTAAATAAGAAGTTTTGATTAGGGATTAGATGTTCAAACATCTACAAATTTTATATATATATTTTAAAAAACTTGATTTTCTCTATAGTGATATGATATAGAGCATAAAGAGTTATCTAAGTTAAACAATATTACGAACACGAATACTTTAAAATTTTAAATAGTATTTAAATATATCATTCAATATCATTCTTAGAAATTCAATTAAAAATACGCCGCAAAAAATAATGCATACTTAATTTTTGTTATTAATTAAATTTGATTATATCATATCTTATAATCATGCTCTATTCGAACATTTCAAGAGTTTTTCACTAACATTTCTGCTCCAAAGTTGAGAATAATCAGGATTTTTTCAAAACTCAATAAATAAAATTCTCTCAAAAGAATTATTTATAAAAATTAAAATAAACTGTACCTGACAAATACGACTTTACTTTACAAAATATTATTCATTTTTTTTTCTCATTATGCAATCTTTATTTATGTAACATTCTTAGGAGCAGAATTTAAAGAATCATTCAGGGCATTTTTAGTGTACTTAACATGAAAGTTACCTGAAAAAATGTTCACAAATACGTATTTTTCATGAAGATGTGTTTTTCCTTTGTAATTTCTGTGGAAGCAGACTCGACTCACAGCCGGCGGTTTTCGTCGAGTAGTGGATTCGTGCCTTGATTCCACTAAAAACCCGCAGTGTACCCGGGACTAATGTACATTAAATCTGTCGGTGTCCAAAGTCCTCCTGTTTTCATAGAGTGGAAGTTAGAAGAGGAATGCCAGCTCAGATGTCGTCCTCGTCACTTGACCGAAGTTCAAAATTACGAGTTTCGTCACCAATAGCCCTCATGTTGCTTCAAGTGCGAAGCTAATGAAACCAAACCTTTGTAATTTTTCCGCTTTAAAACTGTATACAGCTTTTAAAATTTCTTGATAATTATTGAAATGTGCCACTTTTTTTAAATATTCGTTCGTGATTATTAAAGAATATTTTTTTTATTTTTCAGATATAATTTTGAAATTAAGGTAAAATGAAAAACTAACATAAAAGAAACAAATTTTTCTCGTTAAAAAACTAGCAACAAAAAAAGTAAATGTTTATCAATTTTCTTTGAATAAAAAAAAAATTAATTAATACGTTACTTGAATTTAACGGAATTAATTTTACTTTAGGAATGATTATATTAAGTGAAAAACTCATTTTTGAATATTTTGAATATGATGTGGCAGCTGTGATTGACACGTGCGCTCTGGATGATTACGCTTCCCGCATGTCAGTAGTATGTGCCTCTGTTTCAAAGTATAGACTCAAAACTGCAGCACAACCATAGCACTTCTTTAAGCGTCTTCTTAACACTCTAATTGCAATTCACAACCATAATTTTAAGCATTGAGTTTATTTATATTGAATGTTATTAAAGCTTTGTTAACCGTAAAATGAGGAGAATATCTGTCCGTAGAAGTAAGGGATGAAAATAAATATGCAATGTGAATTATTTCCGAGCTGCTACAAAGTTTACGGTCAGTTGAGCTCCCAATACAATAATCATCAATGGCAAAATAAACATTATTATACTTTATATAAACTTTGGAAAACGTTATTGTGAATGACTTTCATACAGAGATTAAGATAAATAGTTTACATTCCTTTTTTTAAAATTTTTTTTAGTTTTAAAACAGCATTCTAGAAATACATAAAGGTCGCATTAGATGAGTGATTATGATTACATGCTCGTTGCAGATGATTTTCTAACCAAGATGCACAATCATGTTCTAATTCAAATTAAAATTCATCGTGCAGAATAAAAGAGGAGGACTCTTAAAGTACTCGTGTTAGAAATGGGAAATTGGAATGATGCAATTCCCTGCGGTATTGTCCATTGATATTTTTTCCCTTTTTCTGAGAATTCCATGAGTACGGCACCTTTCTCATCGAAAAATTCCTCCCCATACCTTTACAGACTGATGAGACCATCTTCGCCTTCTTTGAAGCAGATTTATTTGAAGCAACCCTTTGTATTGAGTGTTGTTTGGTTTCCAATATATAATGATGAATCACGTCTCAAATATAGTGTAGTGACCGGGTATGACAGAATAGTCCCACTGTAGCTCATGCATGTCTTGAGAGACGACTAAAATGGGTACTAAATGTCTAGGGAAAATGCCGGCCACCTTGCCCTGGAAATTATATCAAGGGACCTCAGGGACTTGCCTTCCTTTGGTAGGTTTGGACATCATGACCCAGAGGCCAACCCCCCCCCCCCCCTAGTGATAATTTTCTTTCCCATGGGATTTACTGACTTTGGTAAACATGGGCGATGCGCCCCCAGAATATCCTAGCGATCCATCTCTATTTTCGATCCTCCTTCTTGTCAACCAATTTTTAGCTTTTTCCAATTTTTTTCAAGCGTCGGGACCACAGTTACATCTTGTTTGGCGCTGTATAGCAACATATGGCCCATGCGCCAATAAATTTCACTGTCGCATCACAAATCACATCGAATCACGTACCAATGACTGTGGTAACTCGACGCTGCGGTAAAAGTATTTTGATTTATTGGGAAATGGCTGCCAAAAGGAAATTAATCTCTGAATAAGTGATCAATTTGTTTTGGCGCTGTTTAACAGATGGCAGTATACAATGGTAACAACTTACCTTAGCAAAGCTATTAGTCGTCAAAAACAAGTACTTTTTGAACCACCATTGTACGTTAAATGGAACTTAGCTTCGAAATTTTCATGGTATGTAACAGATTTTGTGAAAGTGAGATACCACATAAAGTGTCACTAGACCATGCCTGAAAAGTTTGAGCTCTGCCTCTAATAGTCTTTACGTTCCTCCATGTTTTACAACGTTACTTTAAACAGTAATTTAAAAAAAAAAAATTACAAAACTACAGCATATATATATAATCTAAAGGTTCAAACTTATTTTATGCTTTAATAATTATGCATTCAATTTTAAGAATACATATTTAAATAATACGTAGCTCGCGTTTTGCGTGCTTGATTTAACTTAAATACTCTGCTCACAATTTTGGAGAGAAGGGACAGTATATGTTAAGGAAGTTTAAAACTTAACCAAATTGAAGTAAAATTAAATTAATAATACTTTTGTTCCATTAGTATTACAAAAGTAGCTGTAATTGAAAGGTATGAATGAAATCAAAAGAATTAAAAGAATTGCATAAGTTAGCAATACTATAATTTTTCTTCGCTAAAAAGCAACTTCTGGGTTGTATGACATTTATAAAACTTAATTCACGGAAAAGTGCATAGTAACAGTCTGCAGTAGCATGGTTATCTTTTTCTTCGCCTAAAATTTATTTTCAATGTTTAAAATATCACGTGTCTGTGAAGTGTAAGAGTTTTTTTTTTTTTTTTTTTTTTTTCATGATGTTTTAAAAAGCGCTTATTGTATATTATTTAATCCAATTTCGTCAATTTGAATCCTTCTATATGCTTTAGAAATTAAAATTTTCAATTTATTTAAATATCATGAAAATAAAAATTAAAAAAAAAAAACTTTTTTCTACTACAGACATGCTACTGTATTGTTTGATAGTACTACTATCTAAAATCGTACATTACACGCTAACTAAGTGCTACCATTCCTTTCAAAGAATATTGCTTATCATTTTGTTCATATAATTTATTTAATATCAAATTACAAGAAAAAGAGAGAGAGTATTTCAATTTTTTACCCTTCGATTAAAACAACTAAAATTACTATCATGACAAACATCCGAACAACGAAACACACTTTTCCATGATTCACTAAATTTACTCTCAAACAAGTATACTACGTAAACCACATTATATTCCAAGACCAAATAAAGTATTAAATTGACTGTTACGAGAACTTTCTAAGGGAGAAAAAAACCACCATGATGTTTCAGGGGAAAGATAATTTTTGGCCACTTAATTTCCTGCTCCACCGAACAACAAAACAAGCGAGCTCTCCTAATAAAATCATCAAGGTAAAAATTGCTTACACGACAGGGTCAAGAGGAGGACTGCAACCAAATTTAATTGCAAATCGAGTGAGGATCGTAGACCTAGCGACCGATGATTGCACAGGTCAGCCGACAAAATGAGTCCATGGTGACAGGCCTTCCAATCTAATTAAGCGTAATTGCTTCCCGCTGCGGTAAAGGGGCGATTACAAAAATGTCCCCGCAAGATTAAAAAAAGAAACCTTGTTTCAGATTAGGGGGAGGAAAGAAATTCTTTCGACTCTAAGATTTTATTTCCGGATTAAAAGCTTTTTTCTAATTAGGAGCTCTCTTTTAAGTCCGGATCCCTCAGTACTGTTGATTAAGATAGAAAAATAAAAATTGTCCCCTTCTGGGTACATTGTTTCGTAGTTTCGTGATTTTATTGTTCGCCAAAGTAATTCGAGTTTTTTTTCGTAATTTGCTTGGGTATACTCTTTTCCCCCTAAGATGCAAGAAAAAAATTAGAAAAATTGTGACCTAGCGGATTTAAATCCTGTTTCGTAGCTAATGAAATATTTCCTCATCGTCTCGAGTGACTTTTATAAGAGAGAGAGAGGACTCGATAAAAATTTTAATTCCTAGAAGAAGAGAACTTGAAAAGTTTAGTCCTGAATTTGAAAAGAATTCGAGAAATTAAATAGTTTATAATCTGCACGGTTTAACAGTTATCATAATTAGAAGCTCGATTTGGTACATTTCTGAAGAGAAAGTTATTGTAACCCATAGTAGTGAAAAGTAATAAAGTCGAGGTAAGTCCAAGTGATTGGAAAGAAGCAATTTGAAGTAGGAAACAATGTAATTTTTTTTTTTTCATTCTTTAATTGAAACAATAAAAAAAATATTCATTGAATGGCACCGATGAAAGAATATTTTTCTAGTTTCATTCTCTTAATGTTTCTTTTATACCGATGTTTTAATTGGTTGAAAAATTGGTACGAACTTAATTGCTTATTCAGAGATGGGAATAATTAACTCATCGATAGAATTCGTGTTTTCTCATCTTTTTGAGACGAAGTTTGACAATTACGATAGAAATCATTTTTTACATTATTTCTAAGGACTCATTTCTTTTATCGCTGACACATTTCGAAAATCTCTTTGTATTCGCAATTAAAAACTCGAATAAAAAATAAGGAAAAGAAAGCCAATGACAATTGCTTTCCCCCAGAAATAGCAGTTTTCATTCTTCAGCTAAATCAACGTTTGTGACAGTGAATTCCGCTTGAAAATATTCATCAATCAATAAATTCATTTTCTTCACTTATAATACTGTTACAATAATTTTTGATGGCAAAAGTATTCTAGAATATTTCATTAAAGTGAGATATGATAATCATGAAAGAGAGTTATTTAAAAGAGCAGAAGTTTTTTATAAATTAAACACAAACATAATTCCTTTAATTTCTTTTAAAAAAGGAGCCTCTACTGCCTAAGAACATCCTCCCCCATCCTTATTAGAGAAATTAATTAATAAAAATATATTCTAGATTGAATAGACTCTTTTATTTACTTGATCCATATTTGAACTAAAGTTGAAATTGATACCTTACAATTAGAATAACATTTAAAATGACAGACGAGGCAGGTAACATGATGCCGTCACAATATGTCTGTATCCCAAAAGTATTTCTGAGCACATAATACCTTTATTGCACATTTTCAATACACTTCCAAAATTACTTAATTGCTAACAAGTAAAAGAAATTCGGTAAAACGTATTGGAATTTTCTAATAATATATTGTTATAAAAATAAATCAAATACCGAGAGCAATAAAAAAAAAGCAAGTATAATATCGGACTCCTATTTGTAATATTAGTGAGTAATTTTGTATAATAACAAGCATACAAAAAATGTATAATCTAATATCGTTGTACTAATTTGATTTCGTTTTCGGAATGTTGTGAAATATGCCAAAATATTAGCTTACAGAAATATCAGAGAACTCAAAATAATATGATTTCTGAGAAAATAAAACAAATGTTGAGTAATATAACTATTAAACTAAAATTGGATGTCATCTTTTTACTGTGATTCTGATCTTTGCGTAAAAACATCAAAGAAAGGAAATGGGGAGGGAAACAAGAAAAACGAACGATTGGTGATTATTGTGACAACGAATGCAGCTGAAAAGGGTAATAAATCTATCTTTTCACCTATTCCCCAAAATTAAGAAATCATTTTTCAGCAGTTTTTGAAGATAAAGAAAATAAGATATGTAATATGATATATTTTCTAAAAACAATACTCGTAACTTCTTGCTTCACAGAAATATTATGATTTTTTTTAACTTTCAGAAGGATCATTTTTGCTTTTAACTTTTGCAAACTGACACCAATTTTCGAATAATTTACTATAAAAAGAGCTTTCGTAGCTCACTCTTATCTTTGGTTGTGGGGGCGGTAATTTACTGGTCATGGACTTGGCCTCAGGGATGTTTTCGTAGAGTCGTGGGTTCGAGCCCTGATGCCACTAAAGACCCTCCGTGTAGCGGGGCTTATGCACGTTAAATCTGGTCGAGGTTCAAATCCTCCTGTTGGTGTGGTGTGGCAGTTTGGAGAGGGAGGGGCCAGCTCAGGTGTCGACCTCGTTAGTTGACTCGCTCAAAATTACCAGGTCCATCGCCAATAGTGTTGCTTCTCAGTGCGATGTTAACAAACAATCACTTAACACATCATTTTTCATCATCAACCCGTATTTTTTGTTACTTCATTCCAGTATGATTATATTATGCTCTATCGATTGTACTTCTTCCAATGATCCTACGTTCATTTCCGAAGTTTCTTATATAGATTTACTAAGAACGGATATCAACAGCATTTTTTAAATTTTGTATTGTACGGTGTTCTTTGAGGCAGTCAAAAGGAGACATTAGTGTGAGGATGTTCTTGCGATGTGATTGTGTATTAACGTCGCACTGAGAAGCAACACGAGCGCTGTTGCTGAGGAACCTCGTAATTTTGAATATCGATCAAATGACGAAGACGACACCTGAGCTAGCCCCTTCCTCTCCTAACTGCCACACCGCACCAACGGGAGGATTTGGGACCTCTACCAGATTTAACGTGCATCAGCCCCGCAACACGGCGGATCTCAAATGGCATCAGGACTCGATTCCACGACTCGACAAAAACAACGCCGACCGTGAGTCCAAGACCATGACCATTAGGCTACGGCGGCAGCTCATTAGTGTGAGGAATAAAGAAGACTGGTATTGGTTCAATTTTCTGAAGAAAAAATATTACCAACCACTACAGATTTTGCTAATTTAATTTGAAATATAAACAATTTAGACTAAAAAAGTTCCTAATTGCGCAAGTTTTTAGTTGCAATTTGTCTTATATAATATTTGTTAATTATTATTGTTATGTTTACTTAATGATAAGGCGTTATACTTCTTAAATTTAAAATCCGAAATGCGAGTATTTCAGATAAATAAATAGCTATTTTAGCTCTTAATACGTCTTCTGAGAGAGTTAGGCTTCACCCAATTCTAGGATTGCATAGCGTAATTTAAAATAAGTCTAGACCAAACAGAAGTTTGCATATTTGATAATGAATTAATTCTTTTTTTCCTATTCCTTCTGCTGCACGTAAACACTAGATTCACTGAATTTCAGCGAAATGAAGATTCTCACTAATTTGCTTAGTAAAGGTCACAATAGTTCTATGCAATGGATAATCTCAATCCCATACAACTCTTGAAAAAAAATCAGAAGATAAAGACAATATGTCTGAGTTAATATGCTCTCTTTTAATGCTTTCTTACCATAAGAGGACTTCGAGAAACTTGGTTAGATTGAGTAAATCCCTTTACGTTACATGATGGTCTTTGGGAGAATTCCGTCTCGAATTACTATCCTTAAACCTGTCTAATTTGTTTCAAGCCATTATGCACTTTATGCTTTTGCGCGTAGGAAGCTTTATACGTGTTGCATTGCGTATATAACATTTTAATTTTTAAAGTTTATTTACATGTTTAAAGGTGAGAAAAGATGGCTCTTTGTTGAGTTTAAGTGTATATATTTCAAATGAGCACAAATTGTGTAGCAATAATTTTATTTTGTATGACACACATATTGTCTAAAATACACTCTTACTATATTTGAAGGATTTCATCCTGGATTTGAGAGCTGCATTATCATCTATCCTGCACCTGAAAAGGTTCCTGGTCCATTTTCGAGGAGACGACGAAGTGTAGACGGGTATCCCACACCAGTTCTCCTCTCGAATCTGGTGACGGATAGCTATGACATCAGAGTAAACAAATTGGTCTCACGGTACGACATGTGCTTTAAATTTGGTGGTTCTTATGCTGAGAGGTAGCTGAAAAAGCTCTGTACCCGTTTCAATAAATATTTTCAGGTAATTATGTTTTATTTCTCTTTAAGACCACCGGGAATTTTACTTTCTGGACCAAACCAAAAAAATTGTATATAGCTGTATCATTGAAAATTTATATCTTTATTATTATTATTATTATTTCAGAACTTTTTTCTCAGAATAACCTCACACTGAAGAAAAGTTGTTTGCCGGTTACAAATTCTTATATTTTTACATCTATATGTTTATCACACGTTAACAATTATCACATTTTGCAACAAATTTCAACGATTTGATCAAAAGTCTTCATTAATTGTTTTACTTTTTATTCATGCATTTTTATTATATTATAAATTTACTATTAAACATTTTTAAGTAATTATGTTATACTTTGAATAATATTATCTTTTTTATATGTGTATACTTTACACATCGCTTGAGACTAGTTTTGAATATGGAACTATATTCGTTAAATTTAAATTTGAATTTATGTGTTTTATATTACGTAATTATGGTGTGGCTCTTTATAATTAACGAGAAACAGGTACACAACTCGTCTTAACCTCATGTGCGCACCCCCCCCCATATTATACCATTGATATTTCAACCTCTTTCGTTTGATTTTATCTGCTGTAATCTAGAGACCACAGTAGCCAGGTGGTCATGGGCACGAGTGTAGTTTCCATCTGGAGAAGAACTCGAGTCCTGAATCCACTAAGAAGCTGTCGTGTAGCGGGGATGATGAACGTTAAATCCGTCAAGGCTCAAAGTCATTACGTTGGAAGGGTATGGAAGTTAGGAGAGCGAGATGCCAGGTCATCCACGTCACTTGACTATGGTTCAAAATTACGAGATCTGTCACCAATAGCCTTCGTGTTGTCTCTAAGTCTAGCGTTTTAATAAGCAATCAATAAATAAAGCCATTATCACGAAATTTATCCAGAATAGCCAATATCCTTCCTTTATAATTTGAAGCTATTGATAGTAATATGTAAGAAAACTGGAATTTTTCTTTCATACTTTTGATTAAGACATGTATAATTATTTTGCATTGTTTTAAAGTATCATCAAATTTTTGACCAATAGTTCTTTTCTATACACATCATGAATATAAAGATAAGATTTTAAAAATATCTATAAATTTGCGAGTTTCAATTAAATACCGTAAACTTATCGGATAAAAAATGCATAGTTATGATTGCCAGATAAAATAGGTATATATTATAAGTTGAAGCAATAGTTTTTAAATATTTTATTGTTTAATATAAATTTCGATGATTTAGAATTAATGATGAAGAATTTACAAGGGATTAGAATTAGTTTATATTTGCTCAGTAAATAAATGTAAAATCTGGCGTAAGCAGAAGATTAAATCAGAAACTAACTTAATTTTTTTACTATTTAATTAAGGATTACATACTTATTATTTATAGACAGCGATTCCCCTATTTCTAGATCATGAATCAAATTTTTTGAATTAAAAATTTTTTATAGCTGAGATATCGATGTAAGAGATTTAATGTTAAAGATAATGATAATACTACAATTATGATATTGAGTTTGCTAATAAATAAGTAAGAATAGGTAAGTAAATTAATTGTTTCGCTGCTTAAAAATACTTTTACATTTAAATATAATTTATGTAAAAACTGATGAAAATAGAATAAAGTTTTCTAACTCGAGTTATCAAAGTAAACTGTGCTACTTCTTCCATGTTTAGGTTTTTATTATTAAATTTCGGAGCAGATACATTAACTTTTTATGCAGTACCTTTTTTCACTTGTAATAAAACATGAATATTTACACATTATAATTTTTCAATGCAACTGGAAAAAAAAAGAAAATACAATTTACTGCATGTTTTAACACTTTACCTCACGATAATGTTATTTTTAAAAAACACCTATAAATATTTGAGCTACAAATTAAATTTTCTTACGACTCCCCTCAGATTCTGAAAATTCAGAGTATAATGCAGAAAAAGACAATTTTCTTCCTCAAACAAAGTCAGTTGCACTGGGAACCTAAGAAATAAGCGATTTCCGTGTAATTGTATGTCATTGCGAGCACAGAAACGACTGTACTTGGCTGGCAATGTGGACGACAGACTGCTACAGACTATCTTCACTTGCCTTAATCACCTTTTGCTTTGGGGATCATCACCTTGTGCCGGTGGGACGGGAAGGGGGAATGTTGGTGCCTCCAGCGATAAATAAGACTCAGCAGACGAAATATAAGACCCAGGGGACCAGTCCAATTACTTTTGGCTCACAACAAACTCAGTTTCCGCGAGTGGATTGTTTCTGTGGATTTAAGCATTTCGCAAGTGCTGGGATAGCTAGTGTATTGAGGCGAATGACAACTTCCTTAGAACAATTTCTGGGACCAAATTTCCCACCGACGAATGACATTTTGTGTTATGAGATCCAAGTAATGAAACTAAGCCCAATTGCCTTCAGGTAGAGAGGCAGAATATTGAATTAGGAATATGGATTTACGCTCTCAAAACTTTGTGAGCCATGGCAGTCTTCCAAAAATGGAAAACTCTCCACTAGCCGGAAGAAAAATTCTGGAAGTACGGTTCATGATTTCGGATATCACTTATAGACCGGGACTCGGAAAAATGCAGTCATCAAGGCTGTTTATCGGATCTCCCACTAATGAAATAATTTAAGCTTCATCAGATTGAGTTAATGGGAAGCATTAAGTAATAAGCAAACGGGTAACGCGAGCAAATCATAATTATTTCAGCATTGTATATCTCGTCATTTGCAACGCAAAAGTTAGATGCTATGTTATTTTATTTTAGTTCTATAACTCATCAAACTAAACTAATCAAAGACTAGAGTAATTACGGGGTGTAGATTTGTTAGGTAATTTTTCTCAGCAGTAAAACTAATGACTCGCGGAAAGTTAATGCAAATCTGAGTGGGAAAAAAAACTCATTTGATAATAAATCAGGCCAATATCTTGACGTTAAAAAAAGTGATAAAGCAAATAAAATTGAAAAGGTTAATTCTATACTTTTGACCTTTCCACGGCATTTTGTAGTTTTTTCCCCCCTTTCAGCGCGTGTGACAAATAATATCTCTACAAAATATTTCATAAGAATCAAAAATTTTGCTGCACAGCAAAATTTCTTCTGTTTCGTTTAGAATACATTTTTTGTATATTTTTAATTCATTACTTTTAAATTAAACATACAGGTGTCGTCCTCGTCACTTGACCATGGTTCAAAATTACGAGGTCCGTCGCCAACAGCCCTCGTGTTGCTTCTAGTGCGACGTTAATAAAAACTAAACTAAACTAAATTAAATTAAATATTTACAAAATATACAGCTTAATTTTTACATTGGTGGTGTGATAGACATGTTTAATTAAGACGTCGGTAATGTGACATTATTTTTCTGAACTTTTGAATAAATTAATTTAATATATTTATAGATATTTTTAAGATTATGTGAATATACGCATCACAATTATTAATTGGTTAAACTAAAATAGTGATATCATTCTAAGTTAAATTTACTTTATTTGATATTAATATTTTAATGCATATAAAGGATATTTATACTTTTATTTTTAGTGTTAATAAATTTGTTATAAAATACTTTACTGAGTAGGATTGTTTTTGGATTCAAAAATATTGTTTAATCATGCCTGTCTATCAAAAGCCATACACAATATTTAAAATTCATTTTTATATTGAATTTGCATTTTCAATGCTTTCATTTCTTGGCGTATTTAACGCTTTACACTATCAAGGTAATTTTTGATTAGGTTTTCTTTATGAAAAGTGTTTCATTTTGATCTTTATTTTATATATTTCATTATATAAAATAAAGAAAAAAATATATGCATAAATATATACTCACTGCCACTGAAAACTGTTAAAATGTTACAAATTATTGTTATCGTTGAAATGTTAGAATTTAATTTCCCCATTAATGTAGTGAAAAAGAAACTCATACTTATTTAAGATTTGATTCATCTTTAAAATCTGTAATACATTTATGGTTAACCAAATACGTTGAAGTAATAAAATTTAATCTGTGTACCCGATGTAATAGAAAAGAATCCTTTGAATAAACCTCCATTACGAATCCATATCGGATTTCATTTAAACTCCGTTTCTCAACTTCTTTTCAAAGTTTGTATGTAACCTCAGTCTTAAACAGGAGTTATGATTCTTCGGTCGGAAAGTTTGACGTCTTGTTTGATCTCTTGACTTATAAAAAAGGTATACTTACATATCCGCGAAAAGCTAACAAAAATTATGCACATCGAATCGAAGTCTCCGCAAGTTTGCTTATTGAATTATTTATAACCTGCAGAGACACTTTTTACGTTACAAAAGTCTCAAAGCTTAAAAACTGGTTTTACCTTACGGGGAAAATATTGCTTATTCGACTGTTTCGCTTCAGAAATAGTGTTTACAAAGAGAAAGATTTTGATCAAAAGGCTTCCAAATCGCATCCTTTTCACCCCAATGCCTCGCCCACATTCAATATGCATTACTATCCAGGTATTTTTTCCACTCTAGACTTCACTTTGTATTTTCAGTCTCGAAAAGAATGAATAAAAATAGATGGAAGAAAGAGACAAAGACTCCAATGTAATTTTTTTTTGTGCTTCGAAAAAAATATATACCATTTCCCACAAGGAATTCTACACACGTTTTATCACTTCTTATTCTTTTTTAACAGTTTTGTCGCTAGAGTTAAGAAGAGCATTTATAGATTTTATTTTCAAGTAGCTTCTCGATTCGGGATCTGTCGACTCAAATTTCTGCCAAAGCTTTAGTTTATGACAGGGGGAAAGAAATAAATTTCGTTTTATTGCATCGCTACTTGTCTGGCCAACTACTGATAATGGACTTTTTGGCTACTTTGGTAGCGATGATGGAAAATGCGAAATTATTTTTATGCCTCCCCACATCCCTATAAAATTTCAAATATCTGCTATTATTGAAATTGACAAGAGATCTCATCATTTCTGTTATTACAAGAACAGTCCATTACCAGAGATTGGGTTAATCTTTGGGAAGAATCCTCCATTGCGTGTCTCTTAAGAGCCTATTTTAAATCGTATTTCTTTAACTTTTTTTACATTTATTTGATCTCATATGAAGAGTCATGTTATGGATATTCATCTCATAAAACTTCCAATTTACTTAAAAATTATTTTAAGCTTCGTAAGTATCTGTATTTTTGAAATGATCTTTGCAAAGCATAAAGGCAATGGAAAAGAAGCGACAGCCAATTATCGTTACCAAAATGTTCTTACATGCAATGAAATTAAAATGATGAAACATTTCACTTTCAAAACTTAGTTTTAAATGGTAGGTTTTTTCTACTTAGAGTAAAATGGATGAAATACGATTTAGTTTCAGACTTGCTCTAAATCTATTTCTTAGAAAATAAGGTTTCATCCTTATTATAAGGAGACATTAGAAAGAAACATTTCTCATTTAGGAAGCATCATCTCACTAAGTTCGTATTTAATAAGTTTTCTCCTACAGAGTATAATTTGAGAGAATAAAAGCAATGTTATATCCAAAAAGAAGAAAATTCAAACTGTTATATTAATGTTTTCTCGTTATGCGTATTTCAGAAAACTTCCATTTATAAAAATGCTTAGTAAAAAAGAAGGCAGACTTTTTTGGAATTCAAATAGTTCATATCTTATTTAAAGTGTATAATTTTTATTGAAAAATCCTCAGAATTAAGAACTTCTACTCTAATGCTATAGAAATACATTTTTCCGTAATTATATTAAAAACATTTTGAATGTCTTTCTTTTTACAATGTCATAAAATGTTTAAAATTCTCCGATGTTAGCAAATGGCAATTACAAAGATAAAGAGCTAAATCAGAATTTTTCGACTCGCCAGAATATGACAGTGCATTTACAAGAAATGTTTTTCATGAATAAATTATCTTTGTTTCTGAAAATGTATTAAGCTCTCTGAATAATTCAAGCATTAAATCAGTTTATTCAAAATAATTTTAGGGGCAGTTCAGGCTCTCAATAATGAAAATTGAGAAATAAACTTAAGACTTTTATTTAAATTTAAAATCGTACAAATCTTAAAATGAAGCAATAGAAAATTGTTTAAAGTTATTTGGAGTTTTTTTTTTTTTTTTTTTTTTTTTATTTCTGAGAAATCTCTGATCAAAATTATATTATCATTCAAACAGTTATACGAATTTTAAGCCTCAGACTTTCTATAAATAATATCATACTTAAATGCAGCAATCATTTCACATCTTATGGTAGTGCTCTAAGGATTTTTTCTAATTAAAAATTATATTTGTATTGATAGAAAAAACTTTCTGAATAACTTATTTGTATTTCAAACAGAAATATAAAATGTATAAGGGTATTTATAAAATGCTCTCGAATATTGTTTCAAAGTGATGGATCTAAGTGAAGCAGATTTGTCCAAATTGTTCAGTGAGCAGTGAGTCAAAATTAAGGTAGTGAGCTCGAGTCCTGATTTCAACAAAGTTGCGCCAAAGTGGAGAATAAGGGGCTATTAGAGATAATAGCCTTTTGCAAATTCACATCTTTCATAAACCTATAAATCAATCAATGTATCTGTTGAACACAAAATGGAACTGGATTATTTTATGATGTGTGAGATAAAGTCATTGCGGGCTGTGGTGAGGAGTCACAGTTTGGAGGGAAAGGTATCAACTTAATTATCGATATTGTCACCATAATTCAAAGCCATGAAGCTAGCCGTATGTATTGGTAAACTAAGTCGATTGCCAAAATGATCTGTTGAAATAATTTTATAAAGCATTCTCATCTTTCAGAACTGTCTCAAAGTAGACAGTAAAGTATTCACTTATAAAATAATAATACATATATTTATTTTAGGGGGAAAACATTTGCTGAAAAACAGACTCCCATCTGAAGAACAAACTACTATCCATATAGTCACAGCCTTGTGGATTCCTTTCAAGAAATAGCGCTATCAAGCATTATTATTTAAGATGAAATATTTTTAACATTTTTAACCACTAGTGACATACGAGGAGTTTTTAAAAACTTTTTATCAAACCCCTCGTGTGTCCCTAAGTTCATTTTGAGTCTCTCAAAAGTAAATCAAGTATCAACGCATGAATTAAGGGGGGGGGGGGGCATGTAAAACAAATAGTTTTCAGCATTACATATGCCAAATAGTTTTAAACTGATCAATTAAGGTTATGAAATTTAAAATACACATATAATAACAGTAATAATAAATAATGTGTATGTGTAAAGAATTATCAAATCTCCGTTAGGATTACGTTGTAGCGCAGGCATACAATAGTCATCCATGGCAAAGCTAAGCATTTATTATGGAGGATAATGTCATCTTGTTATACATATTGAAGTAAATCCTATCATATTCTTACACATTTTATTTTAGACATGGAAGCAATCGGTACATACTACATTGCAAGAAGCAGAGCAAATCATATGGCAAGACATTAAGAGAAAAGAAAAGAGAGAAAAAAAGAGAGTGACCAACGGCTCGAGTCAGCTTTTATACTCGGCCAAACGGAGAAGTCCTGTAATTCTACTGAGCTTGCTAGCACGAGTCTTGTAACATAACATATATACACTCTATGACACACAAAAAAAAACGACGCACCAAGAAGGAGTTATCCGATGGAGACAAAAATTGGCTGATAGAAAAATTATGTACAGAATAGAAAATGATTAAATTTTCAGAAAAAATGAGCGATTTATTTCAGAGTTGCATAGTTACAAAGTAACGTTCTCAATAAAGTGTTGACTCACCTCTAATTTGAATGCAAGCTGCCACACGACGTGGCATAGAGTGATAAAACTCCCTGATGGTCTCCGAGGGTATTTCTTGAAACATTTGCTCCAATTGTCGGGCAAGGTCATCAACATTCCCTGATAGATGCAGTCGCATTCCCATCATATCCCAGACATGCTGGATTGGAGAGAGATCTGGTGACCTAGCTGGCCAAGGAAGTGTTTGAAGAAGTGGTCCGTACGAGAGAAGGTTTTGTTTTATCATGGTCTGTGAATGGTCACGGTGGACGTTCGTGTGCGGGTCGCACGTCTGACGATTGGTAACGATGAATCAGGCACTGTGACAGTAGATCTGACCATCAATCTGTCCTCCCTATCTGATGTGACACTAGGTCGACCGTTACCATCATGACGCTGAAATCTGCCACTGTCCACCCATCCTTGCCAGCATCTTCTAATTGCTTCGACCCATATGACAAGCGATTCTCCGATTTGCCCAACCTGCCTCTTTCAATCCAATGATACGACCTCTTTCAAACTCTGACAGTTGCTCATATTGAGCTCGAATCCTGCAGAGAGGTTTTTTTCAGTCGTTGAAAGGTATCCTAAATTGCAATGTAACATAAAATATGACCATCAGATTGAGAATCGCTTCTTCTATACACCTGCTGAGTGAGCAGTTCCGATGATCTGTAGCTCCCGCTATTCATTCATTGGACACCAAATTTTAACCATTTACATGTTCGGTCCAAATGTCTTTGTATATGAAATTTCATTACAATCAATCGGGCAATTCCTTTTTAGTGCGTCGGTTTTTTTTTTTTTTGTGTTATAGAGTATATATATATATAGTGAGAGATATAAGATATATATATATATATATATATATATATATATATATATATATATATATATATATATATATATATATATATATATATACAAAAATATATATATATATTCTATACTTTTGAATGTTAGAGAAAAAACAGTTAATTCTGCTGAGTTTTGTATTTATGCTGCAAGTTCTAACGAACTCCTTCCCTTGGTTATGTGTTCCTGTACATTTTTCTTATATTTGTGAATATTTTGGGTTAACAAAAATATTTTTGTTCGATTAGTTACATTAGTTTTTGATTTTTAGATTACTTTGGGTTTACTTTGTTGTCTTTTCCATAAAGAATTTAATTTTACTTTCGACCTCTGTTAAAATTTATCTTTTTATAACCATTTTTAAATAATATATTCTGCTTATAGGAATAGATTGGCCAATAATTCTGAAATAACTCAACATAACAGTATAAAACCTGTTTCAACATTATATGCTTTATACTTATATTTCATTTCTTCAAAATTTTGGCTTTTTTTACTGTTATTCAACATTTATACATAATTTTTTTTGATAATTGAGTTAGTTTTCAACTTATTTTTTCATTTAATGTTCTTTCTTTCTGAATTTCTTATATTATATAATGTTTATCTTTTATAGCTAAATATTAATATTTATTTTTATTTATTTTTCTTTGTTTGCAATGTTTTATCTGCTTATTTTTATGTATCGGTGTATATCTTTTTACTCAATGGTACAGCTATGATTTCTTACATATTGTTTTACCTTCTAGTTATTGCAATTACTTCTTAACTTCTTTTTGATTAAAATATTGGAGTTATACAAAGCAAGAATGCTCAACAAAGCTCAAGTTTTGGACTGAAATGCTGATCGAACATGGTTTAAAGGATCCAAACCGTACCTTACAGTAATTATTTTATAGTGAAATTAATGAATACTAATGAACGTAAGAACCAAACACGAATGAAAACAAAACATTTCCGAAATGTAGCTCACAAGAAAGCATGAAGAATACAAAATAGAATAAAATTAGTGGTATCTGTTACTAAACAACTTATTAAAAATGTACTAAATATAAATACTGATCTTATTTATAATCATAAGGAGGAATGTAAAGTTACTTTTAAAAAAAACAGACACTCACATTCTTATCCCATGGGTGAGAAGCAAATGGCACAATAACAAGAATTTTCCTCTGTAAGTGAAAACTTGGTGAAAAATACCATGATAAACTCAAAAAATAAAAGTAGAAAGTTACCAATAGAATTTATATAAAAAATATTCTTTAAAATTTAAAATATATATGATACATAATAAATTACTTAATGAAATGATTAAATTTCAATGAAAATATAAGTATCGCTATCTACAATACATAAATAGAATTTAAAAATCACGTATCATCATCTATATTACACACTCACAAATAAAATTAATTTTAGACAAAGTATTTTACAATTTAAATTTTAAGAAAAAAATAGCTAAAACAATTTAAATTCTAGGAAAAAAATTTTAATACATTACAATTATTTACTCAATCTTTTAATAAACAAATTTCAAAAGTGTCTTTAAAAAATTAAATGCAGAATCAGCTGGAAAACAATATTTATGATTTTTTTTAAAATTAGACATTATATATAGTTCATTCATAACTAATTTTTTGTTAAGTAAGATATAACTAAATATAATATTTTTGTGTATTGAATTATGTAAATTACAGTTCTAGAGAAGTATTCTATCGATGTGGAAATTAAAATGTTTTCTTTTATTAAAAACCTTACTGTGAGTTTTACTATTTATAATTTTAGTTTAATACCTACAAACTCAATTTTCATATGATAATTGGTAGTAGAAGTTTGAATTGTCTTTAAATAAGATGGATAAATCAGATTTGACATTTGGTTTATAATTATGTTGAAAATAATCAAGTCATTTATATATCTCAACAAAATAAAATTATAATTATCTATTTCGTTCTGTTCATAAAAATGCAAATAGGTATTATCTATACCATTACCAGCTGGTACCCATAATAGTATACCTTTAATTTGTTTACATTTTCTTATCATTAAATGTAATATAATTTTCTTTAAGTATTAAATTAACTAAATAAATAAATAAATAAATCTTTTAAATGGGGCCGCGGTAGTCTAGTGGTCAAGGTTGCGGACTAGCGGCTGGCTGTTTTCGTTCAGTCGCGGGTTCGATCCTTGGCCGCCAAGGATCCGCCGTGTAGCCGGGGCTGATGCACGTTAAATCTGTTCGGAGCCCAAAGTCCTCCCGTTGGAGTGGTGTGGATGTTAGGAGAGGGGGTGCCAGCTCAGGTGTCGTCCTCGTCACTTGACCGTGGTTCAAAATTACGAGGTCCGTCGCCAATAGCCCTCGTGCTGCTTCTAGTGCGACGTTAATAAAAACTACACTAATAAATCTTTTAAAAGAAATAATTTTATTAGTATAATTCTTAAAATAACTAGGAGAAATATAAGATCATCTACATCAATTGAATTAAACAGATTTTTATATGTCGAAGCTTTGAATTGAGTCATTTTTTTAAATACTTAATTAAAGCAAAACTATTTTTAATAATAGCTGTCTTATTAAAACTATCAATAGTATTTTGTAAAATCGTTTATAATAATTTAACTGCTTTTGTAATACGTGTATTATATCAATTCATTAATGTACAAAATGTAATAGTTATATTAATTATACTGTGACGAGATAACATGTAACAAAATAAAGCTATCATTGCCTTAAAATTTTGTTGACTGATTGGTTTATTTCATTAACATTGAACTAGAAGCAACACGAAGGCTTCTGGCTAAGGGTCTTTGTAATTTTTAATCTAGGTCAAATGAGGAGGGTGACACTTAAGCTTGTACCTTCTTCTCTTAACTTCCATGCCACGTCAATCGGATGACTTTGAGCCTGGACAGATTTAACGGGCATCGGCTCAGCCTAAATGAAGGGTCTTTAGTGGCATCAAGATTCAACCAAAAAAACCACCCGCGACTATGACAACTAGGATACCGCTGGCACCATTAAATATTTGTAAGCCCTTGTTATAAAAATTGATTTAACCCTTCAATTGTTATGAATGAGCCCAGACCGTCGACCGAATAGCGAGCCATAATGGACACTGACGAGTTCAGCTCGTCCAAGTCCGAAGTTTTGTTGCAGCAGAACCCTACTAGGGCATCTAAACTTTTCCCCAATGGACGCTGACGAGCTGAGTTCGTCCGCGTATATTATCCTGCGTTATTCGTGTTACAAACTATATTTACTGACATAATTCAGTTGATATTAAAATGTACAGATGGCGGTACGGGTACCGTAAAACATTTTACATGATAAGGAAAAAAGTTTCTAATCCAATTGTTAATCTAGTTATTTTTTTGTGTAATTTGGCAGGAGTTTGTTATTGAAAAATGACGTATTCATTGCAAAGACAGTGATTCTCCATTATGTGCGATTTCATGTTTTAATATGCATCACACAGAAAGAATTTTAGATAAATATAACAACTAAAAAAAGGCTTTTTTTCTTAAAGCTTTATAATGCTTAAAATTGCGTATATTTATTTAGATATTTTAATTTAATATTTTACAAACTAATATTTAAAATATTTAACATTTACTTAATTGTTTAAAAGTGCGAGTTAAATTGTTATAAATATTACATTAATATATTACAAATAATTGATTAAAAATTCCATATTTTAGAAACTAAAATTTGTAATATTTATAAATTACTGATTTGCTTAAAAGTGCAAGTTACAATTGGTGTAAATATTACATTAATGTACCGCAAATAATTGTTTAAAAGCTTAATATTTCAGAAACTAATATCTGTAATATTTATCATTCACTAAACTGCTTAAAGTGCTAGTTACAAATGGTGTAAATATTGCTTTAATATACTACAAATAAATCTTTGGAAACTATCTTTTAAAAGCGAGTGAGCTATCCGTATCACCATCAGAAGAGAGTGAAATTTTCGAAGGCCACTAGGGAGAAAAAGGCAGCCACTTTCAGCTCCGTTTCATTGTAGCGCTGCGCGTCATAGAAGAGCGAAAACTGTTGATTCGCTTAATCATCAAAGAGTTAACTAAATAACAAACAAACAAAAAGATATTTATATATATATATATATATATATATATACATATAATAGCTAGTGCATTGTTACAAATTTTCTTCCATATGACCATTAATTAGAGTTGGGCCCAAAACTCTTTCAACAAAGTTCTAGAAATTATTTCAGTTGATGTAACAGCATATTGACATACATCACAGAAATTTTTTTTCTCAGCAGGTATCAACTTTTATTAAAATTTATATTTTTATATAATTAATCAATGCTCAAAATTTGGAATATTTCCTATTCAGTATCCGATAAAGATATTTCACTAACATTGTCGATGTTTTATAAATCGAGTGATAGGATTAAAAAAAAAATTTAATAAGTTGAAACAGATTTTTTGAAATTTGAGAGAGTGGAAAAGGAAGAATAAAAAAAGTTCTTGAACTGGAAGAGAGAATGACTCTTTATTGAAACAAAAAAAAAATGTCAGCTTCTTTGTAGTTATGGAATAGCTTTCAAAGTTCTTGATTAATATTGAAGGATAATTTATCCTCACGAAGGAAAAAGATTTGTTGAGTTGCTGAGTGAGAATGAGGGCTAACCACAACTAAACATTCCTTATTTCCTCCCTACTGAGAAAGTAAGAAAGAAACGGTATGAAAGGATGGCAGAGATTAAATTACTTTTTTTTATCTCTGGTCTTAAGGGAAAATGGAAGGGGAAGAATCGAGTGCCAATTGCGGGTGGAGAGACAGCCACAATATTTCCGTCTAGAATGGATTGTTTATTACTCTGTGACATTTTCAAACTTCATGATAGCTCTCAAAACTTAAGTATAAGAAAATGAAAAAAATAAAGCAAAATAGAAAAGATTTAAAAGCACCAAAGAAACCCCCACTTTGAAATAAAGGGAAATAATAAAAATTAAGAAAATTAAAGTAATGCAATTTCTCTTTTATAAGAGAACTACTTACTTCTGCTCCGTACGACCAATATCATATGAGCACTTCGCCTACATTTAAACATTGCCTATTCTCCCCTTCCAGTAGAGGAAATTATCGTCGTTTCTTACTATAGAAACTATTTTTACTTAAGCTTGTCTAGATAAAATTTACATGAACTTGTATGAAAAAGTGTTCATATTATCTTTGCAAGTGAAAATAACAGTTTCTAGATTTATAAAAGAAAAAAAATCCCCCTTATTAGTTTTTCTTACTCATGCCTCTTTTAGTTCTTATTATCTTTTAAATATTCCATTTTCATAATTGAAGCTACAATAAATTGCTTCAACTCTTTTTTTTTTACTCGTAGCAACTATTCTTTAGTAGATTGAATTTAATTCTAAGTGTATTTTGAGTGTGCACACGCACACATCGCTTTAAAATTCGATATTTATAGATCCCCTTTAATATGTTTACTTTTATTACTCAAGATGCCTACTTTCTTTCCTTTTAAAGAACAGTAAAAGCAAGTACATAAAATGCTGTACTATTATGTTATAAAAATATAGTTAAAGTTCTCTGAATTTAAATAACAAAGCACTTCAGAGATATTTCATTTCTATAAAATTGTAATATCTACTATACAATACTATTTTGAGGATATATTATTCGTAAGTTTCCAAAAAGATGTTTGAAATTCAGATAAAATCTCTTATTAGAACTAAAGATCAAGTGAGATAATGAAAAATTGGAAAACGTTTTGACACGTTAAGTATTTGATGAAACATCACTATGTATAAAAATCAGGAATAATAATTACATTTTGAGAGAAAATATTTTGTGAAATTTTTGAGTAATATTTTGATATTATAAAATGACTCTTATTTTAAGCAATAAATAGATTTTTTTAAATGATAAGAAATTCTGTATATTTGAGGAGACAACCGTGCTTTCGTAATAAGAAATTCCCCTTCTACAATTTTTACGAGGAATCAGTTATTGAATTGTGATGAGAAGGCTCTAAAAGGGAGACGATTATAATAACTTTTGATTAAATTTTTAGAGTCCGAATACATCATTATGCTAAAAAAATTATTCAAATATTGATTTAATTCGGGATAAAAAGCTATCAAGAATTGATAATCAATGAAATAAGAGTTAATAAAGTACACCCCATATACACATACATAATCGTACATGTAATTCCAACAATACCTATTTAATATTAAATTTATACTGTCGTGTCTAAAGTTATCTTTAAGTGTGTAAGACCATGAATTTCTTAGAAACTGTGTGCTATCATTTTATAAATTTCTATAAAATGATACATAACAATATAACACATAAATACAACAGGAAAAACTAAGAATGCTGCATTTGACATAAAAATGTAGAATTAAACGATAAAACTGACAATATGTGCCAAGGAGTATTAAGAAAAAAAACTCAAAAATAAATAAATAAACAAAGGATATGAATTTCACGTGGTTTGTGATCGTAACTTACCTGTACACACATTTCACAACGTGTTTAAATTAGCAATGGTGTTATTAACTCCATTTTCAGTGATTAAGTTCTACACCTGAGCAGCATTAAGTTCAGTAATGCGGTTTTCAGGGCATTTATATTTCTAGGGGGTAGAATGTTTCCTTGCAACTGCTTTTCTAAGATAGTTCTATAAGTTCTCTATAGAATTCAGAACAGTATATTTTGCTGGCCACAGTATTTGCTCAATAATTTCACTTTGAAGGAATTCGGTAAAGAGGCTTCCTCAATGTGGACGAGCATTATAGTCCATAAATAAAAAATCAGACCCACATGCACCTCTGAAAAATCTTACATAAGATTCTAAGCCCTCGTCTCAACCTCTCTAGCCGGTCACAGATCCTCTGTTCAAAACGTGTAGGGCTTATATTCTTCGATCACTATTCCTCCTCATTCCATCACACCTGAACTACAGAAATAGCCACTTTCCATAGTGTTCGAAGGAAGATTTCGCTTTCCTGATTCCCATCAAATGTAAACAGCTTTAGTATCAGATATTTAACCCTTTCACTCCCACCATATCACATGCGATACGTTCACGTTTGCACTCCTGTGCCCAGCATATCACATTAGATATGCTCCGAAAATGCTTGCTACAGCCCAATGTATCAATTCAGATACGCTCGATGAGAACGTTTTATTTGATTTTTTTAATGCTATTATATGGCGTTACAATGCCGCGAAATCTATATAGATAGGTTATTTGGAATGTTGACCTTGGTGATATGGGCTTGTATTTCACTTCTGGCTATCAGGAGGGGGGTAATTGTTAAAAGCGCGTGTTGCGCCGCAGCTCTTTAAAAGTACTAACATGATTTAAAGGGTGCACTTGCTTTCGAATTGCTTTTTTTTAATTTCTTGCTTGCTTCTTAGGAAATCGAATGAGAATTTATGGATGTTTATGGGGGTTAGGACTTTGGTAGCAGATGCTCTCAGCTGTTCGTTTCATTCGTTTCTTATTTATAGCGACAGTCATGACGAAAACAAAGTATTTATCTGATACTGAGATTTGCGAATTAATTAATGAATCTTACAGTGATGTTAGCGAAAATAATCCAAATCTGTTCATAGCCATTAAAGGAAAAAAAAAGGACGAAGAAGATGTGCCCTTTGCTCAAAATTTTGCTTGAAGCGTCAAAATATGACAAAATATGTTTGTAAAACATGTGACGTTGGACTATGCAATGAAGAATTTTTTTTATATAAAAATAGAATTCAGCAAAATAAGATTCACACAAACACACATTTCTTATATCTTAATACTCTATGTAATGGTACATTATTACACCAGGAAATTTATGTAACAAAAGTAAATATATTTTGTATTTTCTTAAAAGATATGATTTTTATGTAATAGTTTTATGTAAAAAACATACAATTTTTTAATAAATCCTTTTTTCTTCCGTCTGTATTAAATTTCATGCATTTTAAATCATATATATAAAAAGCAAAATATTCTAATGAATAGTCGATTTTAGAGGAATTTGTTTCGCGAATTAGGCTTAAGATCTAAAATCATCTGGGCACAGCGTGACACTCCGCGGTAAAAAGCCGTGGGCCCAGAGAAGTACTTCTTTTTTCTCCCTCCGGTAGCGAAAGTGTTAACTAAACTTTCACTCATCAGTAAAGAGAACATAGGTCCATTGGTGGTCACTCTAGTTCTCATACTCTTTGCACCAATTAAAGCTCTCCGTCTTTTGTTGTGAAGGCAGTGAAACTCATACTTTTGGCTTTCAGATATTAAGACCTTTTTTCATTAAGTCTTCTATATACAATTGGCCGCGATATAGCAATTCCACTGGTGGCTTCAAGCTTGAAACATAACTCCTTTGCAGTAGGCTTCCTTCTGCGACTAGCAATAACTGCCATATGTCGATCTTGAGAAGAGTTTGTTATACGTTTTACGACCTCATCCAAACCACCTCACTATAGTTCCAGAGTTCTGAATTTATTTCCATGGGATAGAAACTGAGTGTCTTGAACTATTCACACATCTCGATGTTCCCATGATTGTCTGCCTTGCTTTTAAAAGGCCGGTGATTCGCCATTTCACAGATCCTTATAAATGATACTTTGGAGTCATAACAAACTGTATTTTGAGCTCCTACACACGGAAATCAAATATTTTACTGTAGAAATTTCTCAAATATTCACTTTCCGTAAAGAGTTTGAATCACCATCATGCGATGTAACGCCATAATTTACATATTATAAATATTATAATCCTTTTGATCACTTTCTATTGAATTATATTAATTAAACTTGTATTTAATACATTCCCTGCGAAAGTGGATTTACATCGATTTGATATTTTGGGAAATATCATTAGGTGGGTGTGGAGGGAGTATATAAAGATAATTTTGATTTTGTTAGTATTTATAGAGCAGTATTCGCACGAATGCAAAAAATAAAAAAGAGAACTAATTTGAAAAAAAATGCGTGATATTATTTATTGTATACAAATTTACTTTAAAACATTTTTGACAGAAGCGAAGTTATCAAAACTACTCATAAATTCAGGCGGATACTTGAAAATAATTGATGTGAGGAAAAATCGTGAACATTTTCATTGTTTTCAAGTAAATAAAATTAAAATGTGGAATATGTAACTGTAAATTTTTAGAGACATTCTAAAGCAAATTGAGAAGTAAAGAATTAGAGTTCATTGTATACCTAATCAAGATATTGGGCGCTTTTAGCAAAAACTAAATGTATTCAAAGGCTAAATCCTAAATCAACTATTCTCTTTCAACTTCGTAAAATTACTAATATAAAAATCAAATTTAATTTCGTTCATTGAAGAAAAAACGTATAAATTCCTTTTACTTAATATTTCTAACAAATACATCAAATAAAAATTTAGCTTTTTTAACCTTTTTAAACTCGGTTAAGCTTTTATTTTACAGAAGAGCAAATAAACATAATTCAAACTTCAATTTGGGGGGTGTAACTGAGATAACTTTTTTTCATAATTTTGAATTTTAATTAAAATGAATGAGATTTTTCATTTTAATGACAGTATTAATATTGTATTATTATTTAAAATATTCATTTATGGAAGTTAATATTTGTTTTAATAAATTTTAAAAGCTAAACCTCAAAACTGAAAGCGATGTGAAAAATATAATCCAATTTTTCTGAGGTGTAATAGAATTGATTTTTCATAGAGAATTTATTAAACTGTCTAACATTTTCTTCCTCTAATGCCCTAATTTTCTACCATTAGTTTAAACTTGGATAACATGTTTAAAAAGCATTTAATGAAACATTTATCTTATAACCAATCTAAATTCCATACCTCACAAAAATACTTTTTTTTCTAATAACGACAAGGAAATACAAGCTTGCCAAAACAAAATTGCATACCAAAAAATAAATATTTTGCTGAAGCAGCTGCGCACTGTATTAAATGCTTCTACAAGTCGAGGCATCGATTCAAACAGAATTTGAATCATAACTCGTAGAAGAACATTCCAGATTGCTTCTATTTAAACCCAAAATTCATCTGTATCGGCTTCGAAACGAGCATCACGAGGTAGATGGCGATCAATGAAATCCTTACATGTTGAATAGACGACATATTTGGTGATGAGGTAGACCAAGGAAGAAGCTGTATCTATTCTGCTGAAAGGAAAGCATAAACATTCCTAGCAATTTGAAGACAAGCATTATTCTGTTGAAATATTACTCTAGGAATGTGTTGAAGGAAGAGTACGACTTCGGACTCCAGAGTTCCTCTGATGTGCTGGTTGCTGTTAAAATTACCAACAATTCAATGTATTGTGAGATCATCAATGATACCCAATGGCATCCCAAACCATCACGATTAGAGTTCGTTTGTTCAGTATAACGTTGCATAACTTGCTCTGAAAGGTAGTATTTAGCTGTAAAGAGTTTAATGCAGATGCAAGCATCACTATAATCAAATTATATCGAGATTTATACATATATATATATATATATATATATATATATATATATATATATATATATTAAAGATGAATTGTTGCGATTGACATACTATTAAATTAAGAGTTGCCATTTGGCTTATCCGCGAGTCTGTTGAAGCTACAAGTGCCGCTCCTTTTGCGTGAGGAGAATTCTGTACAAAAGAACTGTTATTTGTAGTCTACGGTGTAGCAGACGCCAGCAAAATGTTAGCGTAAACAATGGCATTGATGAAGCAGACCTGTAGCAGTGTTCCAATGATATGCTAACTATCGAGGTGACGCTGTGTGGTCCGTCAATGCCATGAGGATGAGGTGTTCATGTGACCATTCGTCGTACTCTGCCGGATTTCCAAATCGTCTGGTTCTCTTTAGCCCAATTCTTCTACACTCAGATCATTGTCGTAGTATTGCATCCCAATACTTCCTGCGATTGGAATTGGGATTATTTTTCACGTTGCACTGAGAAGCAACACGAGAGCTACTGGTGACGGATCTCGTAATTTTAAATCTCGGTCAAGTGACGAGGATGACACCCGATATGGCTCCTCCCTCTCCATATTTTTACATTTTCACACCACACCAGCAGGAGTGCTTGGAGTCTCTACAAATTTTATTTGCATCAACCTCGCTACATGGCAGATTTGTAGTGACATCAGGACTCGAGTCCACGGCTTGACCACGCAAAGACGACCGCGAGTCCACGATCATGACCACTAGGCTACCACGTCCAGAATACGGCCTGCTATCGAAAGATAAGTTAAAATTATTTCACAAAGGTCAATCACTGGTCCCCTCTCAAAATTCTGTTTCTTGCTCTTAGGTTGTCAGTGTTCCATAAAAATTGGTTTCCAAATACTTATTATTAAATATCCTCTTATCTTTTTTAGCACTTAAATTTCATAAAAACTTTTTAACTTTAGAATTTTTACAATTGACTAAATACATATTTTAGCACAATCTGGCAAAATGGTAGAATCTCTCTTATATAAAACAATCAACAACCTCATTAATTCTGCTGTTATTAAAAGTAGTAAAGATAATTTTAAACATATACCTAGCAACTATATTTACTCAATTTATAGCTTTGAATTTGAAGAACTTTTCGATTCTATTGATATCGAAGACGTGATAAAATTACTTTTAATAATTTTTAAGCAACATATTCTTAAAAAAGTTTATGAGAAATTTTATACACTAATTAGAGTAGCTCTTCGAGAGAAATATATTAAATTTGAAGGTAAAAAAATAAACAGATCAAAGGCATACTTCAAGGAAAGGATCAGCTATTATTAGTTTAGTTAATCTTTATTTACATTTCTATGAAGAAAACCATATGTACAACAATATTTTTTATTTATCATTTCATAGATGACCTAATCATCTTTAATATTTTTTAATAGTTTTGTAGGTAATTTTCCTTTTTTACAAAATATTTAAATTTAATTCAGACAAATAATACTAAATCTCTCTCTCTCTCTCTCTCA
>BMAW01125138.1:318752-342375 GCA_019974015.1 Nephila pilipes | reverse complement strand
ATATATATATATTGTGAAAACAATATATATGTAATATATAACAGTATATTATACAATATTGGGAGAACATATTTCAAGCGTTTTCACAATTATCTTCTATTTAAATTTTCATATACCTTCACAATTCTTGATTTTAAAACATTTCAAACGTCCACAGAATTCTTGTATATATTGATGTTTTAAAATATCATGAGAAGAAAACAATCAATGGAATTGTTGTGAACACTCTTTTTTACATTTATCCTGTGGAGTACAACACTTTTTTCATTGGAACAACCTTACTCAACTTAATGTATATTATAATCCTTTGTTTAAAGAAAAAAATAATGCCATATATTTTATGTTTGCCATGATTAAGAAACTATTTGGCAAGTTAAGCTCTTTATTAATGAATAAATGCACAATTAAACAAAAATTGAAGCATAGAGTATTCTTGATGTGTGTATCAGTACAACAGGAAGTAACAACACTACTGAATAAATACATATCCATGAAGAAATGAATATCTCGCGGAGAAGTACATGGCTTGATAAATTGTAAGTGCTTGGTGTGTTGGGAAAAGAAAATGCTACAGTTTCGAAATAATGTATATCACATCCTTGATATATGCTCGAGACAATAATGATCGCTTTGAATTACTTAGGACAGACACAACCTTATCTTAAGCGAAAATTCATGTTCAGCGAATTAGGATGCACTATTCTCATTATCCAACATTTGCAGTGTAAATGATTTGTGACAGATCATCTCTTTGTACAAGTATTGACTTCCCCACGTTGGTATTATTTCAGCTCCTTTCTAGAATTGCGATTTTGTTAGATCACATGTAACTCTCAGTATTTTGTCTTTGAAACATTTTTAGAAATACTAACATTCGTTGTAATAAATAAACTGTTGATTTTGTCATTTTTACAGTGTTCTTTCTCGGACTAACGAGATGCTATTTCACAATAAATCGACTATAAATTTACTTAAAAACATGAATAACACATAAAATAAAGTTCAGTGTCAGTGTTTTTAAGTTCATCACCAACTCAATAAAAATCGTAAAGTTTTCTTCAGCAAGTTTTGTCTCTATAAAAGAAACACTGTTATAAATATAGTGAATGTATAGCGTTGAAAGTCATGAATGAAATATTTACTGCAATTATATTATTACTGTTTTGTTATTGTTATTAAGAAACAATACAACTGTTCTAAATTTTGAATTAAAAAAAACTTAAAACCTGTTAATAATATGAATTATGTAGAAAATAATATTAAGCGAAAAAATTATAAAAATTACTTACGTTGTGCATTAAAATTAACGATTCATGTTTCTTTAAAATATTGTGCATTTTGATAACATGAACATCTGTTTTTATACACAAAACAATAAGTTATGGTTTAAATTATATTTATGGATTTATTAAGGATAGTTAACATTTTAATTAAAGAAATCCTGCAAAAATAAAATTATTAGTGCTGCAAAAATTGAATTTATTTTTTTTTAATTAAGAGTTAATTTGTTACAGACTAAAAGAATAGATGTTGCTTCCATGTACTAACTTTTAAGCATGTAGTTAACACGAAAAGTAACATAAAGTTTTTTTTTTCTCTAATAGGCAAATAAAGCAAAGAGAAAAAAATCTAATTAAACAAAAATTTCCCTAAAAATAATAGACAAAAAAGTTATCATTTACATTTAGTTAAAGTTTGAATCATTTACATTTAGTTTTGGAAATATCAGAAATTACTTTTTTGCAAAGTTTTAAAAAAAATATTTGCATAATCTGTTTTTAAAACATAAAATTGCAAACTCTTTAAAAATGATACATCATTGAATGTAGTATATTAAATTTCATGCGAATTTGAGATGTTTTTGGATAAAACAAGCCTTTTCTTTGTTCTATAAGGTTTTCTAATAAAGAAAATATGCTAACCCATTAGAAAATGTACTTGAGTGAACATATAACAATTCATCGAAATTTATTATTCCAGTTCACGAAGTTCCTGAGTTTATGTGAAGGTTCTGACTATATATAAGAACAATTAAAAAATTTTATAAAAATGGTACACGTAATTAGATATTATTCATATGTGTCAAAATACCAATAAAATTTAATGTAATGTATTGATGCCACATATTATAAAAATATTTTCTATATAAAAAGGAAACAATGCAGGGAAAGGCAAATGTTTTCATTTATAATTAAAATAAATTTTATTTCTCTTTTATTATCTAAGTCATGGGAATTTAATGAAATAAACAGTCGAATATACACCTCAACTCATTAATACATGTAGTCGGGAAACGTTACTACAATGTGACTAAATAAAATCCCACATTTCCTATGTTTAATTCAATCTAAAATCGACAAATAAATTATATTTTAGAAGTATCGAAGAAATTTTGATTGGGTAGTGAAAAAGAAAATTGGTGAATTTTTTTTTAACTTTGATGAAAAATTGCGGAACTCTTTTGTTTTTCCTAAGAACTGAAAGTATTTCTCAAAATAGTCCTTGTTTGAAATATGTCTGTTTCGGGTAAACTCGATCGATATTATAAGAAAAAATCACAACTTCAAAGTTGAATCAATTTTCAGTGTTATGATGAGAACACGGTTATTGATTTGATTGTCTATATATATAATATTTTTAAAATGTAATACTTTTGAAAAAATGACTTTAAGAATTTTTGATAATTTTTATTTACTTTTCAACTGTTATTGCACAAAAAATAGAATTCCCCATGAGAAGAAAAAATGAATTTTATATTGATTTTAATTTCAAAATATTGTATGCCTATAACATTAAAAGCTTGCTGGATTGTGTAAAAAGATTATGTTGTGTGAAATTGATTATCTTAAAACTATTTTGCACCTTTAAAATTATAATTTAAAATTATAGAGCAAAATTCTTATTCTCAGAATTGATAAAGATCAAGCAGTCCAAAAGTCTTTGAATTCTTTTTAATGGGGGGTCTTTATAATTGGAAACGCATTTTGGCATTACAAAACAAAATAACTGTGCATTAAATACTCTAGAAAGAATCTTTTTCTCTTCTTCAATTTAAAAATTTATTTTCTTTATCAAAATTAATACCAATAATTTTTATGTTACAAATTCTCTTTGATTATTTGATTGAAATCAAAACCATGATACTCTGATTAAAATTTTAATCATACATTGTACGAATTTTAAAGATAATAGTTCTTGAATTATTGACTGCAAGATAAAATTATTATTAAATTAATTTCTTTGATATAGTTAAAGATTTTTTGACTTAAAATAGAGATAAATCAAGACAGGATTATTAAGTATCGCAAGTAAATAATTCATGCATAATTATTTTATATGTCTCGTTAATTGTCTATATCTTCGTTCATGTTTTTAAACTGGGAATACTAGTATCATTAGTTCTGAGATAATGACGCAATTCTCTTTCTCTAATTACCTGTTTCCCTTTTATGTTTATCTATATGCATAACTATATTTAAAGAGTATTAAATATCACTTAGAGTACCAAAGAGATATAAAATCATTATCTTACATTTATCCTTATAAATGGAAGCAGACTTGAAATGTTCACCTTATTATTTTTTGCATATATATAATTAGATATTATATTTACTATTACTATCACATAATTGTTACTTACAGTTCCGTTATTACTTTATAAATGGTATAAATATTTCTCGCATTAAATGATAATGAAAAATGTATAATGTAACAAATTATAATGAATATTATAATAGTTCTCCCTAAACTTTAGGATCAGAATTTTTAAACTGTACTAAAAATATATTCAAGTAAAATAAAAACAAAGAAAAACTTTTAATGCAGATTCAAGGCGCTTTTTCGAAAGTTAGATAAATTAGTATTTTTCATATATAGTAATATGATACACATTAAATGAAATTCAAGGAGCAAAACTTAACTTTGTTTCCTCCTCTTTAATAGACTACATTTATTTATTTATTTATTATTACTAAGAAATTGTTTCTCTTTATCGCCTTCTTTTATTTATTTTACATGATTGGTAATCCTATTCAAATCACATTAAAATCAAACTTTACAACTCGGTCTTTCTATGAAATGACTATTATATTTATTATTATTATTCCGCAGATAAACAGGCCCTCATCTTTTATAGAATATGTTAGCCTTTATTCCTGATATCAGATTTAATCATTCTCGGAAACTGCTCCACAAATGTGAATTCTAACTGCTATGAGTCTCTCCAATAGATCTTTTACATTTTATCAGTTCTCTTCATCCGAACTGTCTGGTATTCCTTTAACTTATCTTTCCCAACTTCGACGTGACCTATTCGTTGATAAAGAACTAGATCACTTTTTGAGAGTTTTAAATGAAGGTATAGAATATTGATGGCTCATTTTACAGAAGGAAAGGAATGTCTAACAATGAAGACGGTAAACAAAATGAGTAATTTTAGTCGATCTATCAAGAACATAAGCTCTTTTGCACACACAGACTCAAATGATAACGATTTTATGATTATTTGTGAATTGTAATTGCAATGTTTAAGAAAATTAAAGAAACATGCAAAACTAAGTTAATGTCTACTACATGTAAGTATATGAAGGCAACTATTCATGTATTTTATCCTACAAAATAGAAAAAGCAACTAAAAAGTGACAGGATGTTTCATATAAGTTGTATTTTTAGCATTATTCGCTTTCATTTCAGTGGTTTATGGCAGATAAAACATTTTATAGCATATTATGATCTGTCAGAGAGTGCTTTTTATTTCATATTGATGTTAAATCTCCAGGAAAAAGTGAAGAGATACGCAGTAATATTTTGTAATATCCATAAACTACGCATAAAAATAAGAAACTACGAGTGGCTTGTGGGTCGTTCGATTCACAATAAACATGCAGTAAGACTATCATACCAGCAATTTTTAAATTATAGACCTCTCCCCTGATCTAGATACCCACGGGTAATACAAAAAATATTAAGTTTCATCCAATATACATTTAAGGTTTAATTCCTTCATCAAATATATTTTTCATGTAACAAATAATGATTAATAATAATAAATACAGTAGTACCTCCTGTAAGGGATACCACCGAATACACCTCTATTTAAAAGACAATTCTGATGGTTCCGGTCCTTTTAAATAGAGGGACCTTAATGTATTTACCTCTTATTAAGGGACGTTCTATTTAAGGGACACTGAAAAAAAGCTTCAGAAATACGTTAGAGGTTGAAAAATAAATAAAAATACTCTTTTTCAGCAATCTTTAGAGGTTTCTAAGGCAAGTTTGTGCTAAGTGAAAGATAGTTTAACGACAATGGAACAATAAAATGAAAAGTCAGTTCCATTCTTTTGAAAGTTGTTTTTCTATAGAGAAATGGGAAGAAATACATCGGGAAAAAAACAAATTATGGTGCAAAAAAGATGCTATTTCCCATTTATAGAATTCAAAATGCAGTGATTCTTGAACATATTTCAGTGGGGGGGGGGGGGGGGGAGAGAGAGAAACAGTGTTAGCAAGTTTCGAGGCAATAAAAAGCAGGCTTTGAAATTCCAGTTTCAAGTGCCCCAAGTGAAAATACTACTGATGAAAGTGAATTAATTGAACTTGTCAGTCTGTGGCAGTACTCAAATGTAAGGATATTTAGAAATCGATGAAAACTTGTGTACTCAAGATACCCCCAATAACAAAATAAAATCTTTTATTTTCTTGTAGTTGATGATATGGGCCTTAACAAAAATAGTTTGGAAAGGAATGAGTATGACGATGATGAGCCTGATAAAAATGTGGCATAAAAAATTGTACAGATACCTTAAAATACATCTTCGAATTTAAAAAAATTCATTATAACTGTTGATGACAGTAAAGGTCATCAGTGACTTTAATATCCTCGATGAAAATAAAATGTTTGTTATGCACAGACTTTCAAATAAACCGTATAACAGATTATTTTTAATAAATTTTCTTTTAGTGCAGAACTATATTCTACTTCATACATTTTTGCAATAAATAAACTTTTTAATTAAGAATTTTAATTTTTCATGAACTGCAAATAAATACCTGTGACCATGTGTTATTTATATATATATATATATATATATATTATTTAAAGCTTGATATAACCTGAATTTCTAATTAAATTGTAATTTTTAATATGTACTCTCTAAAGGCTGGACATTTCTATTTAAGGAACGAAATATATCTGGTCCGATGGGTGTCTCTTATTGGGAGGTACTTTCTGTTCTTATGATGAATGTCAATATGTAATATAGCTATAAATAAGTTATTTTAAAACGGAAAACACGTTTTCATAGATTTCTAATAATTAGTGACGTTATCATGTGAGCTTGAAACATTTTAATTCTCCATCCATGAAGAAAATATTTCTTCTAATTTTTGTTAAACATTTATATCACCGCCATAGCTTTGACAAATGCAGAACAATTCTCTTTGAAATTTGCATAAACCCGACTAAACCAACACGGGTTTTTTCATTTCGCTCAAAATAGCTTTTGTATTTTTTGATAATATATGCCTTTCAAGTTTTTTTTAAAAACTTGTTTGGTAAAAAAATAACGACAAAGATTGAGATAATAATTCGGCACATGTATAAGGTAAAAAAACTAGACTAATTTCGTTTGTTAATGATATTAAAATAAAAAAAATGAAGTACTAAGCTCCTAGGCTTTGTAGAAATTTAAAAGTTATAAAAAATGAAAGCTATTACACTTGTAGATTCCAACTGTTCTTCGAATAACACTGCAAACTACCCAGGATTTGAATTGCATAGCATTACGTACAGACTAAAAATTGAAAAATTATTTTTATTTAAACAAATTATTTGTAAATTCTCAGCTTAGGAGGCTTAACAAAATTAATCTTGAAAATTACTCTGAGGAAAATTATTCCTGTATCCTGAGGGAGCAAAAAGTCAATTAAACAGAAATAAGGAAATAATATAAATCGCAATTAAAATTGACTTGCGAATTAATGACTATATTTAAATGCAGACGCGGTGTATCTCTATAAAATAAGTTTTAGCTACAATTAGAGAAAATGCAATATATATGTATATTATTCTACTTATCCTTCATCATAATTTTTTTACTATATCTGAAAAGATACTTAAGTATTAAGACTCCTGTCAGGAATTTACCTCGTTTAGTTAAGTACGGGGTTTCCGCGAGCCAGCTCAGGTGTCGTTCTCGTCACTTGACCGAGGTTCAAAATTGCGAGATCCACCGACAACAGCCTTTGTGTTGCTTCTCTGCACGACGTTTATAAGCAATCACAGCACAGGCTAAGCACGGGAATCATGACCCCAAGGCACCCTAATGAAATTTTCTTTACCCCTGGTGTTTACTCTCTTAGATAAAAAACGGGCGAAGCGTCCCCAGGATATCTTAGAGATTCTTCTTTATTTTTAACTTTATTTCCTCTTTTGAAAAAGGGAAATAAAGTTAAAATTGATTGATAAGAAGGAGATAGAAAATATAGAGAAGGATCGCGGAGGGTATCCCTGGGACGCATCATCCATATTTTTCAATGACAATAAACATTATGGGAAAGAAAAAGTTTACTAGGGCGCCTCTAGTATATAATGCCAGTTCCAACCTAATGAAGGTAAGTCCATGAGGCCATTTACAGAGGGAAGCACCGATTCAATGGTGTTGTTCTGATCCTCTGATCATGTCTCAGAAATAAAAAGTTTGTTATCAGTAACATTTGCGTAGTTTCTAGAGAAACCCTAATTCAAAACCCTCACGGTCTAATCCAACAATAGATATAAATTTTCAGTGTATTTTTAAAAACTTTTCATTTACGGTGAGACAAAAACAGTTGCCACACTTAGTTCATCAGAATTGCTCATAATGAGCCCACCGTATAGCGCAACTGATGCACGATAAATATTTCGAGGCTCCAATTCCTCCCAATTCATTTAGAGTGGAAGTTTCAAAAGAGATTACGAGTTCAGGTGTCGTCCTCATCACTTCAAAATTACAAGGTTTGTCTCCAATAGCCCTCGTGTTGCTTCTAAGGGTGACGTTAATAAACAATAAATACGCATTAAGAGGATATAAATCACTCAAGTTATACGAAGAGTTAACCTTGGTCATTATCATCATCATATTTGACTCAACAGCTCAGGGTGGGCAAAGAACTTCTTTAGAAGATTCCTCCAAGATAACCTGCCTTTTGCCTCAGTTTACCCTGTCAGTTCCTCTCCTCATTCTCCTTAAAATCCGATTCAACAGAATCAAGTCATCTTAGTGTTGCTTTTCCTCTTTTCAGATTAATAAAGGGTTTGATTGGTTTTTATTAACGTTGTACTAGAAGCAACACGAGGGCTATTGGCGACGGACCTAGTAATTTTGAGCCTCGGTCAAATGACGAGGACGAAATATGAGCTGGCGCCGCCTCTCCTAACTTCCACTCCTTGCCAACGGTAGAACTTTGAGCCTCGACGGATTTAACGTGCATCAGCCCTGGCTACACGGCGGTTCTTTAGTGGCATGACTAATAAAAGATTTTCAATAAAAAAATCTTCTTTACTGGATTTTCTTCATCCAGTCCAGCAATATGAAAAGCCAGTTCATTCGTTTCACTTTAGTATATTTAATGATATCAGACTCATTAAAAATTCTATTAAGTTCAGAATTATAAATTGTCTTCTCCTCTAATAATATGCCACTGATAATACTTCTGTAACTTTTCTCGTAAAAACAGTAATTTTTTATTTATTTACTTTTATTTATTTATTTCATTTTTAGCCAGAGAATAAGTTTCCGAGCCTTACATTAGGACCGGCCTAATGAGAGTTTTATAAATAAGGAGTTTTGTTTTACTGGAGAGAAAACGGGTCCTAAATAAAAAGTGTAGTCCAAAGAACATTTTGTTCGCCAGTGAAATATAATTTTGGATCTCAGAGTAACCATCGTCATAACGAACTTAAAAATTCAATTAATTGAATGATAAGAATACATTGCAATGAATATTTATAAATGTCATCGTAATCTACCTAAACATTTTGATCAATTTTTGGGTTATTTATCGTGTTGAGAAAAGAGTATAAATTATTTGTGTATCGTATTTCTTTATCAATTCGTACATTTTTTTTATAAGCGTATGTTGAATTTGTTACACATCTTTCTATTATCAGCGTTTCATCGCAAATACTTGTGTGAGCATTTTTCAATTTAGTATTCCATTTATAGTCATCGTGTACAAAGTGGTATCTAAGTGTGTTATAAAATTTAATTTTTTTAAAAAAAGACCCTTAAATATTCTTTGATAACAAAAACATTTTATAAAAGCATGGACAAATCTTTATTTTTGGAAGAAACCGGCCTCTCTTTCTTTTGCTTATTATATCGATATAATTAAATGATTTATGGTGATGATAATCACTTTTAATTTTTCAAGTGTTAAGGTCAGAAGAAATTTTATAGTATTTCATTTATTTTAGCTAAGTTATTAATTATAAGATATATTAAAATAAATACTAAAGTACAGCTTGATTCTTACTAACAAATTTATACTAATATTCTGATCTTCACAAGATTAGTGTTACAACGATGAAAAATTAATGTATTTTAAAGATTAATAAATACATTTTTTTCTTATCTTCACCCAACCTGGAATGCAAAATACTCGAAACAGCAGTTCACTTTACCTCAATGATCGAAAAGCAAATACTGAAAGCGCCATCTATTGCACAGTTCAATAAGTTTATTACTTTTTCATTCATAAGTAGAGAAGAGAAACGCTTCTAACGACTGCGAAGCTGGAACAGTTATTGAATAAGAGTAACTCCAAACGTTCGGTTAATATTTTGCATTGAATCACAAGTGGTATTATTTGAGTTTAGATGTTATTTTGAGCATAAAAAAACATGGATTTCTTAAAGAAAAGAATTCTAAGACTTTTTTTTTAAAAGCTCAGAAAAATAATTCTTTTGGAAAAGAAATTTTTAAAAATGATAGCTAATACTTGAATTTATATCTTAAATATTAAGAAAAAACATTTTTTGAAAATGACCAATATCATGCTGACGAAAATTAACATTCAAATTTTCAGAATGCTTTGGTTCAAAAAAAATTCTAGAAGTAGCATATATATAACTACTATCTGAATTTAATAGTAGAAATGAAATAAGCTCCATTACTCGGAAAATATTACTATTCATCAGATGTGTCAAGCACAGAAGTATAAACCCAAAAAGTGCGATAAATAAGGTAAAATTCAAAATAAATAGACATGGATGTGCGTGTGTTCGAGCACGCTCGTTTTTTTTTTTTTTTAAATAGTTTATATGACTTATATAAGCTAAAAAAAAGATGCCGTTTTAGAAACATAAGACTTGATGTGAATAAGTTTATTTTGCAGTTTGATCTTAATTATATTAAAAATTATTATTTCTTAGAATTTTGATGTAAACATTTGCTGAGTTAAAGATTTATTGAACAATTTTAGTTAGAAATAGGAGATATTTTTAACGATTACGTTTGGAATATAGGAATTTTTGTTTTAGTATGTTATTTGGGACTTCTTTGTGTCATTCGGTATTTATTATTGTGTTGTAATGTATTTTGTTGAGTGGGATGTTTTCGATCCATGAAACATATTTAATTCCATATTTATGCCCAAAGTCATAAATAGGATTTTAAAATACTTCATTTTTGATTCTCTAGTCATCTCACAGTTAAAATAATAAATTTCACTGATTTTTTTTATTTATTTAAAACTTAATTTGATCCATATTTCTTACTATATATATATATATATATATTAGATCAACCGGAAAGTTCTGTCCGTTTACGATGTGAAAGAAAATAATACATTTTTCATGCATTTAATAATATTTATTGTACAATATTATTTCCGTCGTTACTAGGATTTTATCTTTAAGCATTCCAGATATTTGCCTCGCGAGTTAAGTGCAAAATATTTGCCCAATCAAATCGTCATATACACATTTCTGTTGCTTTGGAACGAAAACAAATCCATTGTGAACAGGAAGATAACTGATGATAAAAAATTGTTTATTTTCGAATAAATCGTAAGGAAAAGAGTATATTTGCTTCATGAACTATCTGTCCGTCCATTTTTAAATCGAGATTGAGCCTTAATAAGAGAACACTATGCACTGTGTGGGACGTCCAAGAACTAATACATTTCGAGCTATTGAAACCTACAAAAAGCCCATTTCGGAGAGATATTGTCAGCAATTGGGCGATTGAAACAAAGAACTGAAAGAAAAGAGGTCGGTGATGTTCAATATGAAGCACATTATATTGCATCATGATAATGCCAAACCACATGCTGTTTTGGCGATTTGTCAAACAATCAAAGAACTAGGCCAGGAATTTCTGTCACATCCACCATACTCATCAGACCTAGTACCTCTAAATATCCTTTCTTTATTTCCGTTCAAAATTTTTGAAGGAAAAAAAATTCAAAACTGAAACATGCGTCAACGTGTCACTACTTGAGTTTTTCCCATGTTAAGACATAGCATTTTTAAAGAAATGTTATTTACAAATTACCATCACAATGGCAAAAGTTCTTAAGTAACGACGGAAAATATATTGCACAATAAATATTATTAAAAGTATGAAAAAGAAATTATTTTCTTTCATTTCTCAAAGGGATAGAACTTTACGGTGGACCTAATATATATACACACTGGTGAGCAAAACTTAAGCAGCAATGTAAATTTTAAGCAGATAGCCATGAAATTGCAGAAAAGAAGTTATTACGTTCAGTAAAATGAACCTGAAAGTAAGTAGAAAGGTAATACGTATGCAAATGTCAGGAACAAAACTTAATAGAACACGTGAGTGTACGCAAAACGCGTGCAGCTCAAGACTACAATAAAATGATGAACAGAGGTGCAATTAAAGACATTGTCTGCAAGTGCAAGTGAGTTCTTTCGTGAAATATGGCTAAAAGAAATCACCTGGACCACTTCACACAAGGAAGAATGATCAGAAAGCTGGAGAAGGGGGTACAGTTTGACCAGTGTAGCTGAAGAGTTTAGAATCAACAAAAGTGTCATTTCGCGAGCTTGGAAAGCCTTCCGAACTATAGGTACAACTATTAGAAAGGTTGGTGGTAGCCGCCCTAGGAAAACAACTGCAGTGCATAACCGATATATCATCCTGCAGGTGAAAAGAGCCCGATATCGGTCAGCAAGCGCAATTGCTGATCAACTGTGTACAGCAACAGGGCGGCAAATGTCGCGGTTTTCTGAGGCCTTCACAAAGGTGGCCTATTCGCCCGAAGTCCTGAGCTCCGCATCTCTTTGAGAGTTGGCTATCGGCGACATCATTTAGAGTGGTGTAAGGAGAACAAAAAATAGACATCTCATCAATGGAGTAGTGGCTTCTTTACGGATGAGAGTCGTTTTAGTGACACAAGCGATTCTCATCACCAGTTGATTTGGAGAGAGGTCGGAACACTTTCCATCAAACGGACCCGAAACATATTTGACATAGATTCATAAGTTAGTTTTGATTCGGAAGTACTTTGATGCCAAATCAAAATTTCATTGCTTCCTCATCGAGTTGTCGATTTCATTTGCTTCGATATTTGTGGATTCATATAGTTATACACCTGAAACTAAGAAACAATCAAAACAATGGGTTGCTTCTGATGATCTCCAAAGAATTCAAGGATGATCTCGCAGGGCACAAAAGTTAAGACGCAGAAGTTTTGAGGTGTCGATGGTTTATCATGATCACAAATACGAGTAACTGAGACTTATATAGCTATTTAGTGAGTCTAAAAATAAACCATTTTCAATGCTACGAGTGCCATCTCTTGGATTTTCTAAGGACTTATTGGACACTCTCATACAAGCTAATAATAAGTTACCAAACTATAACAATTATAAAATTTAGACAAAAACTAATAATTTAAAAATTATTCAATTATTAAAGTGTTCTTAAAACACACACAATTATAAAGCTTACGCAGCGAAAATCAAGAAAAATAAAACAGTCAAGTAAGAAAAAGATAAACTATTTTAAAATAATGCTTTTTTCTCGATGAGGACAGGAATTCCTGGTAGATATTAATTACAGCAAATTGATAAAAAATTGTGTGATGATATTGTATTGTGTGACATTGTGTATTGATGTTAGTGACGTGGTGACGGTAGTATTTTATTTGGTATTGTGTGATGAATAGACGTTAATCGCATTTCCGACTTAACTTTCAGGGTCAAGCACTGGGTTCAGGCGCTTTCCTGTTGCAACCTGCCAAACCAGGAGTTCTACTCAGTCTAACAAGCACCAGATATTAACGGCAATCGTTATCAGCCCTGGGTTCACTGCCATTTCCACCAGAATCGCACATGGGAGTTCCCCCAGGATCACTCAGGCATAACTCACCGTTGCTAGAGCAGGGATTTCAATGAGGGATCCCCGTTTTCTTGGGTGTAGAAGTTACAAAGATAGATTGATATATCCTTTTTCAGTATGATGCTTGAGTAAAATAAAAGACATACTTTTGATATGAAAATTTTGTACTCTTAGAGGATTCTTCTTTAATTTTGATGTTAGAATTCTTGGTTATAATTGTTTTCAATTTTCTTAATTGTTGTATTAGGCCTTTATGTTTAGTATGTATTTCTGAGATCTGGTTTCAATTAGCAACATTTAAAATATTTTCTTAAGTTGTATTTGTATTTGGCAACGCTTGAAAATTTATTCCACGTGCGAAGATGTGATAATGTTGCTAATATATATATATATAATATGCAGACTCAACTCCTTGTGTCTGTATGTATATATAATTTCTTCAAAATTTCTGTCTTTTGAATATTTTGTTCTCAAATTTTGAATTTATTGTACTTTCTTTGCTGTTTGTAAATTCAACACGCGTGGGTACGTGTTTTAGAAAATTGATTTTCTCTTAAAGTTTTAGTTTTGATTTTCTATCGGTTTTATTTTTCAGTTTATGAAGTTTCTTTTCTTCTGATTTTAATTTTTCTTGTTTTAAGTTTTGATGTTTTCTATCAGTTTAAAGCTTTTCTGTTTTAAAGTGTTTTCTTTTCATTTTCTTTGATGTGTATTATTTTAATTTTTCACTTTATATTTGGTGTTATGACTACTTTAATATATTTTTGATCATGGGATAGTTTAAATGTAATTCTTGAACAATCAACAATAGTCCTAAACCTTAAACATGTTATTCTCCTTCTTGAGTATTTTCCAAAATTTTGAGATTTTTAATTTATGTATATAGGATAAAACTATTGAGTTATTATTCAAAACACATAACAAATAAGAGAACAAATTAAACAAAATCAATAAAGAAAACTTATAGAACCTATAAAATAAAATGAATAAAATTGAAATAAAACTTGAAACAAAATGAGTTCAATTTGATACACAACAAAATAGCATTCATGTATATATATATATACTTCTCTACAGCTATCATCTTTCAAATTTGAAGCAGAATGATTTTCAATGGCTCAAATGTTTCTTAATTATTTGAAATTCCCAGCTGAGTTTATTTCATTCCATAAAGGAAATAAAAAAAACGTTCAAAAGATGTGTTATGTTACAAATTGATTTGAAAACTTGCTTGAAATTTATTATTCCGATATATATAATTCTTTTTTAATTATCTTTTAATTATCAGAATTATTTATCAGTTAAGATAAATACATAACTATTTCATGATTTTATATATGTTCATTAAAAATGCTAGGATGAGATATTTGAGCCAAAGAAATATTATTTCTTTTCTAAAGCAAAATGGAAGATAAGAATATAAAGCATTATAAAATTTCCTTCTGATGTTCCCTTTTAATATGTCTCTATTAAGTTATCTGAAAAATTTTGAGCGTAAGGATTAGTTGGGAATCGTAAAAAATAAAATAAGTAATTATGGTAATTATATCACAGAAAAGAAAAATTTTATAATGGCTTATTAATTCAGAGGAATGTTTAAAGTAGTCTTTTGAAACAAGAGTCCCAAAGAATTTATAAAAAGCTAAATATTCTCAAAGTTAGACCATTTCAATAATGTTTGTTATTCTTTGACAAACTTTTAACAAAATTCATTTAAATTTGAATGGGAAATATTTTTTTAGTTAAAATCTGTTAAAAAGTGTATTAAGTGAGGAAATAAGATTTGCGAGGGTCATACAAATCTAAAAAAATTGTTATTTGATTCTGAAAAAGTATATACGTATCAAAATTTATTTCAAATGTCTACTGAAATTAATTGAAGAGTTTAATTAGAAAATATTCCGCAAAAAAAAATTTCTTCGAACAACAATAATGTGATATCCGGATATTTTATGGATTTTCAAATTTTTTTTTCTTCTTTTTAGAATGCTCCAGTTTATTAAATGTTGAAATCTCTACAACACATGAATTTGCAATATTAGTACATTTTTAAAAATAATACAAATTTTGAGTAAATGTAAGATATAACTAAAGTTCAAAATTTATGGAACTTTGAGTATAATAATTATTTCTTATAGCTTTTTCATTTTTATTATTACCATTAAAAACGAAACAATCACTTTAATTCGCCAGATGTTACTTAAATTCGGTAACGAGATACTTAATGAATCCATTACACATTTACATACCTGGTTTTCCTCATCTTATCTTACAAATTAAAAGAAAAATGTTTTAACATATTGAGAGAGGGTAATCTTTGTGTAACAATTCCTCGTGTAACTGGTTGTCGCAGCAGTCTAGTAGTCATGGTCGTGAACTAGCTGCCAGCGTTGTTTTCGTCGAATCGAAGCCGGCTTTTTGCAATTGAAGACTCGTCGTGTAGCGGGAATGAAGCGCGTTAAATCTGATCGATGTTCTATTTCTCCCATTGACATAGTGTGGCAGTTAGGAGAGGGAGATACTAGCTCGGGTGTCGCCCTCGTCAATCGAATGTAGCTAAAAATTTCGTGGTCCGTCGCCAATGGCCCTCTTATTACCTCTCAGTTCGATGTCAATAAACTATCACTCACAATCTCTCACACTAAACAATTCTTAAACTTAAAGCCTTACTTAAACTCGGTTGATTTTATAGCACTTAAAATCAGCAATGATATTAACATAACATAATTAATAAACACATATTATAAATTAATAAGTAATCATATAACATCATATTCCTCACAGAACCGACGGAGAGCTGCCTTAGTCCTTAGAAAAACCATAATCAAAGTCGAAAAGACCAAGAGAATATCCAATACTCTATTTCATGGAAAGCTTTGAAATTGCTTAGCAGGATTTTGAGAGGAACACTTTTTCACAAAAGAAACAGATGACCTATATATGTTGATATTAGAATCAATTTTGTTCAAGTGAACGTGATCTTTCTGCTAACCAAAAATCACAAACAAAAGTTATGGAAGGATAAAACTATGAACTTTCTTCAAAATCTCATCTTCTCGTGCAGAAGAGATAATTCCGAGGTTTACTTGATTTTTGAAAGACTAGGAGCCTATTATGCTCCGAAAAAAGTTTTATGTGTTTGTTTCGTGTGTGTTGAAAGTTTTAAGAGTGTAATGCTGCTTCTGAGAGAATTTCTAGTTGCTTTAGTTATGAGTAGTTTTAGGTAATTTAAAATAGTAAGTTTTGAAGATAAACTACTCAGATAATTGCGTTTCTCTTCTTTTTTATTTTATTTAAGAAGGAGTTTGCATTCTTATAAATTCTATATCGCTAAAACTTTTTTCGTAGTTAATACATTTTACGTATTTTCTGAAGATTAAATATACATTACTTAACATACTATAAATTCATAGATGAAGTAAAAAAAACTTTTTAAAAGTACTATATTTTTAATATCGTGTTATTTTCATTTTAGTTTCATAAGTATTTAAGGAAAAATAAATATTTAGAATTTGATCATTTAACGTAAATAATTAAAAGTATTCACAAAAATGTGTATTTACTTATTAATAATGAATATTATGAAATGCATGTTATATTTGCATACAAGGGAATTGTATCAAATTAAAGGGTAATTTATACTGCAATATCTTTCGTTTCTTGGTATTTTATTAATTGTGTTTAACTTCTAAATTTCTGTAAAACTAAAAGAAGTAGAATTAAAAGAAAAACTAGCTTAACATCTATATATGAAAGTGATGGCATATACTTACGGTTTGTAAACTTTACTTTTATTAGTATGCAAACTTAGAGTCCACAGTGCTTGTAGATTTCAAAGCTTTGCAAAATGCCCCATAATACATTCAATTCTTTTCTTTCTTTTCTTTTCTTTTAATATGCGCAGATAAATTTCAAGCTGCATATACTATTTGTTTTCCTCATCAATTCTCTTTCATATCACATATTATCATATACATTATATCATCATACTATGTTAAAAGTTGTCAGAATAGGAGGCTCTCTTAAGTGCTTAATCAATATGTATATACATATCTAGGTATGTATGCAACTTGAGAGAGTTGAAAGTGAGAAGGAAAAACGATGTATAGACAAAATAATGTCGAAGTTGCGAGCTTGGACTAAATAAATATTTTAAAAATAAAAATGTAGTTAAATAAAACTTTGTGTTCTCCTAATTTGATTCAGTAATCTAATTTGTATATTCAAGAAATTATTCGATTGTAAAACTCTTATTCTATAAGAGAACACGGAACTCAATAAATAATACAAAGGAAACAGTCTTTGAAAGTAATTATAGTTAGTTTCTTTTTTATTCTACAAATTCTCATATAATTTACTATTTCTATTTAAACTTGTTCATTGAATACAATGTTCCATTGCAAATATTTTTTTTAATGTTATAATCCATATGTATTAAATTGTAAATTCAACGCCCAATAATTGAATTGCGTACTTAGTTTTTTCAAGTTCAAATATGTGTATTCTTTTACTAACAGTTCATTTTGTTGTAGAATATATGGTTTGATCTGATTAACTTGAATGGGGGTATTTTTCATAACTCAAACTCTGTACCTAAAAGTAAATTTAATAATATATGTGTGTATTTTAATCTAAAATAACTAAATAGTAACAACTATGAAAATTAAACATTTAAAATCAATTTTCTAAATTTTCTTATCATAAATTGTTTTTAAACCAACAAGTTACTTTTACGTGATGAATTTTTCGTGGAAACTGTTGCCTCATTAGCATTCAACAGCCTTTTTTCACTCTTTGCAAATCCAAACTTAATCCCCTTAAGAAATATTAAATTTAGTTCAAGATCTGTTTCGAAACGAAAGAAAAGGAAAAACCTTTTTCTTAAACATTTTTACTTTTTTCAAAAGAAAAGTAATTCCCTCGATATAAAGATTTGAATGAAAAATCTGAGCATAAACGGAAACTAAAACTATTTGATTACTTCGTAAAAATTTGAATGGCTCATTTTTTTCATAAGTTTTATGTTTGCTTTAGGCAGTAGGAGTAGTTATGTTATATTTATTTTTTTCTTCGATATTTCTTATTTTCTTTTAGAATATTCTTCGGGTGCATACTTAATTTGTTCAGCACACAGGGGAAGCTTTTGTCATGTTTACTTTCTTTTCTCTCTGAGTGTGCTGATTTATTTATGTAATATATCTTTATGTGTTTCCGATAAAGAAACTCCGCACATAAAAAAACGAATCAATGATTCATAACATATTCTACAGAAGAAATAAAAGGGCTTGAAAAAGCAAATTTAGTTTTTTCTCTGTTATAAAATTCTATGAATTCAAATGTTTATCTCAAAAATTATCAATAAAATCACAGAGGTTCCCTTCATATTTCCTTTTTCAATGTTATTTACCATGCTAAACGAATAAAGAACAATAGTAGTTCAAAACGTTTTTTTTTCTCCAAATAATAAAAAGCAATATTAGTTTAAATGGGGAAAAAATTCTGAAAACAATTAAATTATTATTTCTTTTAAATAAATTGTTTCATATTTAACATTAAGTATTTTAAACTCTTCATTTTACTGTTTATTTAGTTTCCATATAATTAAAATCACTTAAAATTATTTTCATAAATTTCGACTAAAAATAAATCGTAATTTTAGCTAAAATAAATCACAAATTTCAACATCATAAATTTAGATTTGATAAGTAACATATTGAATCTTTTCATACGTTTTCTGAGAAGAAGCTAATTTTATTATTTATCATTTTCTGTGAAATTCGAATGTCACGTTCGTGATTAGAAATAAAATTAATATGCTGCTTGAAAGATATAAATTATTTATATGACCCTAGCCTACATTTAAATAATTTAAGAATTCTTGAAACCCATATTAATTTTCCCATGAATATTGGTTTTAGGGTTTAAAAAAGTCGAGGAATTTATTCTTGATTAAAAATGTTCGTTTTCCAGAACTTGACAATTTAAAAATATTTAATAATAATAATTGCTAAAAATATTGCTTATCTAAAAAGAATTTCTTGTCTATTCTGAAGAATCATAGTTTTATACATTACGTAAAAACAAGATTTTCGCCATTTTTTGAATAAAATGTTTAAATCGGCAACTGAAAAGTAAATCAATTTATATCTTTATATCTTATTACTTTCGCAGAGAAATGGATGATGAGAAACTTTGGTTTAATCAACACGAGGAACAACTTAATCAACTGATTTTACAAATCAAAAATCAAGAAATCGAAAGTACATCAGAGGTAATTATAGATTTCATCTGACACAAGCCATCCACTTTTGAGATTTTTCTTTACTATAAATCTGGAATTGTAACTATGTATGAAACACTATTTTTTAAGACGAAACTTTTAAAACGTTTTTATTCTTACCCTATTATAGAGGAAATTCCAATAAACTGCATTGAGGCAACTGTGGCAACGGCCAAAAATTACGAGGTACCTATTATATTAATAATTTACCCTCTCATCAGAATAAATAAAGTTTAAGAGTAGAATTTGTTAAATTTTCTTCATTGTTAATTATCTATCAAAATTAGGATCAAGGCAGAGAATGCCTGGGATATCAGCACAGTGAGGAATTGTTGAAATTCTCGCGGAGTTTAAGAGATACTGAGGCAACTATGTTTTGACATTACCAGAGTCAAGGGTGGTTTTCGTTTAAAAATAACTAACGAAATAATCTAAAGGAACTTTAAAAAATTGCCTAAAATCAACAATAAATATAAACAAATTTAAAAATTAATAATAGCAATTGTAATAAGGAAATTTATAAATTAAGGCTGATACAGCAAATAAATATATACAAATAATCTCGATCCTCAGAAAGAATTGTAATTTAAATATTGATTCTGAAGCCCGTGATTCGAGAGAAATATATTTTCAAAACATTATAAGTTATCTAAAAGAGACCAAAAATCTTCTCTTAATTTTTTTTTAAATGACCGCAATCTGAATCAAAAATTTAAAAAAATGTTGCAAACTGAACAAAAAAATAGCCAAATAAAAGTATCTTTCTTTAATCTGGGAGTCTAGATCAAAAGATATATTTATTTATTGTATATTGGCACATCAAATATTAAATAAAATATATTTAATATTCTATTCATACATTACTGAGAAAATTTGTGATTGCAATATACATAAAATAAGGCATACAAAAAATAGAAAAATACGAATATATATTATAAATAAATAAAATCCAAGTCAATGACAATAAAATACAAAATATTCAAAAATAGTGAGGAATTCAATTCCAACATAAACACCGCCCACAGACAAAAAAAAATGGATGATTCCCAGAGAAAGAAAAAATAACGGATCACGCGCTAGCGTGCCTAAAAACCGAATCAAAATCAAAATAGAAGTTTAAATTATCTAATTTATTACATAAAGCATAAAACTTATGAAATGGAAAATTTGTGTGATGACTGTATCTATTATTCGCAAATATGTTGCAGAAATTCAAGTTAGAAACGCAGTTTCAGTTAAAAAAAAAAAACACATGTTTTTAATCCTCAAGGATCTGCTCATTGCTGTTAAAATCATTCAAGTCACAAAAAATAGTAACTTTGTGTAAGATCCAGATGTCTATTTCAATGTATCTCTGATTAAAGGCTCAAATTACCAGAAGCATTGAATGCACACGAAGAGAACAAATTATTATGATATATGTATTATACACCATGCATCATCATTATTATTATACATTATACGCATATGAGTCATCATTCATTTTGACTCAACTCATCGCAGGTGCATCCTATTGTGAAAGTAACTCTTAAAAGAAGCTCTAACATGTTTTAAATAGCTCATTACAGTCAAAATCTTTGAGAATATTATTTAACTCATTGTCTTCCTTTTTTTTAGTAAGGTCGTACTTTTCTTTAAATTATCTTAAAGTTATTAAGTAAGTAGAGAAAATAAGTGTTGTTATTTTTGTAATTTATTACATGCATATTTCAAAAATTATTTATTTACAATTCTTCTAATCTAAGATCATAATCTATTTGCTTTGTTTAACATATATCAGAATTTTACAAATGATATTAACGATGTAAATGTTCTACAAGTTGTTATGCTTGAATGCCGATTTTTTTTATTTAGGGCATTTATTTATTTTTCTCTTCAATGTATAGTGTCGCGGCCTGTTCAAGGGTCAAAGTTCTGGTTTCGATTCTATCAAAATCAGTCACGCGATGACAAATTTTACCCAACTGCATGTTAAACGTTAGATAAAATTAATTTACAACTGTGAGAATAATAAATATATTCATTAAAATATTCTCTATTATTATCTAACACCTTCCGCCATCGGTAGAGCAACTGATGGGTGCCCGCAGTGTAGAACGATTCATCTTTTGAAGCAAAGAAGTCGTCATCCCATTTTCGTACTTTGTCCACCAACCGGTAGTGTATCGAAGGCAAGGTATTTTGAATCGACCAAAATAAAGGGTAGTCTGAAGGTGCTATGTCGGTATTATACGACGGGTGTTCCATAACTTCTCAGTCAAGAGTTACTAGCGTGTCCTTGACTGGCTTTGCAACACGAGTCCTTGCGTTATCTTAGAGGTATTTCACTCAGCGCAAACCTTTGTAAGTAAATATACCTTTTCAACCGATTTCCGGATTCAATCGCAGCAATTGTTGCTGTCCAAAAGTTCGTAATAAAGCACAATCTTCATACCCCACCAAAAGCATAGAAATTTTTTGCATTGTTAATCGACCAAAACAAATGGTAGTCTGAAGATCCCATGTTGAGATTATATGCCGTGTGTTCCATAACTTCTCAGTCAAGAGTTACTAACGTGTCCTTGACTGGTTTTGCATCACGAGTCCTTGCGTTATCTTAGAGGCATTTCACTCAGCTCAAACCTTTGTAAGTAAATAGACGTTTTCGACCGGATTCAATCACCCCAATAATCGCAATCCAAAAGCTCGCAATAGAGCTCAATCTTCATATCCCACCAGAAGTATAGAACTTCTTTGCATTGAATGGCTCGTTTTAGTGTTGATGTTGTTTCTTCGCCGGGATTCACATAATGTTTTTTTGCGTTTCGGAGTGTCGTCACATATCCTTTTTTCCTTTCTCGTCACGAATTTTTACAAGAAAGATTTTCTGTGTGCTACCTTTTTAGCAGATTCATTCACTTTAAGATAGCTTATCCTTATTCATCTGGCTCAATGCATGGGGAGCCCATCTTCCTGCCTTCTGAATGTTTTTCATTGCATGTAAATGATTAGAAATTGTTTTTTGAGGTACTCCTAATTGTTCGGCAAATTTATTTTGTGTTTGAGATGCATCTTCTGTGAGCAGTGCTTGCAAATCCTTATGTTTAATCTTCAACAGAGTGCCGTTGAATTCTTGATCACTTACATCAAAATCTCCTTCTTGAAACGACTTAATCTAGATTCGCTTATGCTTTTCGATGCGATTTCCGAACGAAAACAGCTCATATTGATTGATATGCTTTTGCAACACTTTTTTTATTGGTGAAATTAATAACGAATGCAGTGTTGAATAAATGACTTATCGCATGACATCTTTCACCTTCGAAATTTCTACTTAACTTTCACATCTTTCCCAGTTCTGCCTCGATTTGATTAATTTGATCTTAATTCTATCTCATGACGCAAAAGTAGTGTTCTGATTCGTGTGCTATTTCGCAAAAGAAGTCATATAAAAATCGCTTTACATCTTCTTACTATACATAATATATATGTAACTTCTTGTTTTTATTAGTTTTGACTTGATGAAATGATTGTATCTCATTACTTTTAGTTAATCTTGACATTTTTTAATATAGTAGAACATTTTATTAGTTAATAGTGTCCAAGTCATAACAGCGTACGAAGTTTACGCGTCCTATACTGTAGGAGTCAGCAGAGAAGAAACAGTTAGATCAAACCGAAAGCTTTCATATTCCGGGATGAAATGAGAGTTCCTCTAAATTTTGCAGTGTTTACGCTGGGTACGGGATATTTTTAATAAATATAACACGCGTGAATCTTAAATAGGAAACTAAAATTGTTTGTTAAAGGTGGAATCGAAGTAGTTTGAATTATTGTGATATCTATATTGATTTTCCTAGTCTTAACTAATTGTTTCTTGATTTTAGACATTAGAGAGCCTTGACGCAGAAAAGGTATTTTACGTATACCTATTCATAATCAAATTTGTTTTTCTTCTTATATAATATATATATATATATATATATATATATATATATATATATATATATAT
>BMAW01125138.1:292700-318742 GCA_019974015.1 Nephila pilipes | reverse complement strand
TATATATATATATATATATATATATATATATATATATATATATATATTCATGGACAAAAAAATTAGCGCACCAAGAAGGAGTCGTCAAAATGAAACGAAATTTTACATACGTAATGACTACTTTGATATAAGTAAATGATTGGAATATGAAAGAAAAAGGATCATTTATTTCAGAGAAAAAGGGATAAGAACGGAGGATTTAATACTCTGTTGAACCCCATGTAGCGTGAATGCATGATGCGATACGATCCGGCATTGAGGCATACAAGTTTTGTATGATGTCTTGAGACATTTCGTTCCATATTTGCTGTAACCTTGCCTCTAGTTCGTTCAAACTCGTGGGATGCCCAACTCACCGTCCCAAATAATCCCAGATATGCTCGATTGGAGACAAATCTGGGTATCGGGCAGGCCAAGGAAGGGTAGTAAAAGTGCGGAGACAGTCTTGTGACACCCTTGCCGTGTGAGGCCTAGCATTGTCTTGTTGCAAAATGGCTCCTGGAAGCCGTTGCATGAGTGGCAACACATGTGGTTATAGGATGTCATGGACATACCTCTGGGCTGTCATAGTGCCAGGCGTGACCGTGCATTGTAGGCAATGGCACCCCATACCATCACACCAGCTGTGGGAGCGGTGTGTCACTGTAAAGCAAAGGCAGGATTGAGGCATTCACAAAGGGGTCTCCACATACGAACACGATTGTCACCACTGCTGAGATTGAATCTGGATTCTTCGCTAAAGACGACCTGTTTCCATTCCGCTGTAGTCCAGTTTCCTCGTGAGTGGCACCACTCCAAACGGAGGCGTCGATGAGTGGGCGTCAAAGGCAGCACACGTAATGGGCGCTGCGATACAAAATATACTTCATCCAGGCGCCTTCGTATGGTTCGAGAAGACACAGGGGCTCATAGTGAAGGTGCTACCTGTGCCTGGATGGCGACCGATGAAGCAGTTGGCTGTGCGCGTGCATTTCTTGCGATGTGGCGGTCTTCTCGACGACTGGTCTGTTGAGGACGTCCTGAGTCTGGTCTTCGTGTAAATGACATCTGTCGGATCCACTGGTCCCAACACCTCCTCACAACACAATCAGAGCGGCCTAATTGACGAGCAACTCGCCTAGTTGACCACCCAGCTTCCATCATGCCGATGACTCTCCCCCTCTCAAACTGCGACAGCTGCTCATACTGTCTTCGAAAACGGAGTAATGGCATGTATACCTCAGCTCTTCCTTTGTAAACGATTCAGCACACTCAAACAAGCTTTGGTTACGTGTTTTATACTCCACGGAGAACGACGTCAAACGCCCTCTACTGGCTATACGTAAAGCGCAATGACGCTGCATTTCTAATCATTTGTATATCTCCCCAACATGTACCTTCATGCCAAGTTTCGTTACGATCCCGCAATTATTTCTTGGTGCGCTATTTTTTTTGTCCATGAGGTGTATATATAATAATATATATATATATATATATATATATATATATATGTATATATATATATATATATATATATATATATATATATATATATATATATATATATATATATATATATAATGTATGTAATATATATATATAATAAATGATGATGATGATGATATTTATTGATATTATTGTGTGTATAAATATGTAATATTGTGTGTGCGTGCGTGCGTGCGTCGTAAACTCACGTCCAAAATTATATTTACATGGATAAAGTCCCGGATTTATCCATGATTGTCTGTCCTACTTCTAAGTGACCAATGATTTGCCATGTCTCAGATTCTTCCAAATGATACTTTGGAGCCATAAAAAATAGCTTTGTATCTTATACGCTAAAGTCAAACGTCTTACTGCAGGAATTCCTTAATTTTTTCACTTTGATTTACATATCAGACACCCCATTTGATCACTTTCAATTGGATAATTATATTTATGCTAATTTCATGTATGTATATATATATATATTATGTATGTTAAACAATATTGTTTTGATTAATAATTTGAAGACTTATAAGTGTAATTTATTATTTAGCTCATAAGAATGTGTATCATGGCTACATTAATAATGTATTGGCACATCATGCAGTATTACACACATTCTTGTTAAAATATTGCAAATCTGTTTCCATACCTTTACCCAATAAATTAATTCTCGTTTTTTAACAAATAACTTAATCCTTAAAGTCGTATGCTTCTTTCTTTACATTTGAGTTATTTTCAAATAAAATTTGTCTAAAGAATCTTTCATAGGTCAAATGAGTTTTAAGAAATATTCATTGCAAACTTATACTGAATCTTTACTTTTTTCTAACTTATGTGTTTTTCGAATTTCAGTACTTTACTTTAAATACGGATATCAGGTCATGAAATCTAAATTTATGCATCATTTGCAAACACAATTTAACAAAATCAATCAAAATAAGCATAATAAGTTCATTTGAATTCATTTTTGCTTTGCTGATGAAACATTAAGTTTCAAATAAGAATGAAATTAAACGACTATCTTAATTATGTATTTCTTCTGTTTTATTTTTATTTGCAATGCAATATTAGGTATTTTTTATACTTTTATCATTATGAGAACTTAAATTTGTGTATATGTGTACAATAAAAGAATAAATAAATATATATTTAAAACTACAATATAATATTAAAATGAAAGAAATTTCACTATCGCGAATCTTGATTTGAAAGAAATTTCACTATCGCGAATCTTGATTTGATAGAGATTTTCTAATTGGCTGTCAAACATAGAAGTTGTAATTTTTATTAGTAGCAGTATATTATTATTATAACTAGTCCCCAATCTTCAGTATTCTTTAAGTATAAATCAATTTCTTAATTTCGTTCTTTAATATGGTGGGATAGAGCTTTGTTTTACATATGATTTTATTTATTTAATTCATTATTTTGATTTCCTATTAAATACATCGGAAAATTGCATTTTCACAAAAATGAAAACTTTCGGCTCTTTTATTTTATGCTTAGAATAAACTACGAGGCTCAAAAGGAATTAAAATGGATCTGTGATTTCGGATTTATGTCATAAATAGTTGGTGTTATACTTAAAAGCAGGGATTTTAAAACTATGGTACATGTTTTCCTAGGTATATGTGAATGATTTATGTGGTAGCTGGGTGATCAATCAATATACAACTTTTAAAAAATTAATATACAACTTTATAAATATTAAAAATTAATATACAACTTTTTAGTGACTATTTAAATAAAAACTTGATTTAAAGGTTTTTTTACTTAAATTTAATGAATTCTTTTTAGTCAGGAAATTTAATGCTAAAACAAAATTGCGTGAACTATACGTTTGTACTAGATATCAATTCAAATGGTCGTTGTTATGCGCAAGGCCTGAGTCCTCAGTCCTCTCTCTAAGCCCATCACTTCTTGAGCATATCTTAGTACAAGGATGGGCAATTGCTTTGGCTTTGGGGCTACTTTGTGGAATCCGAATTTAGAAAAGTGTTGCACCTTTTAAAACGATTATATTTATTAGTTAACTTTGCATTTCATAAGAGGAATAAATTGTTTCATAAAAATTAATAAATTTAAAATAAATAAAATGGTAATAGTTTTAATCAATTTATTTGTTGTGCTAATTTCCTATCATCTATAGTTGAAAAAACGTCTAATTTTAGAGTTAGTTTAAGGGGACAAATGTACTCTGTCACACTTTTCTACATTTTTTTTAAAAACAGGAGTAAGATGGCTTGTTGATATTCTCATCATAGCCTGCAAGTAAATGTCTACCGAATTGCAACTATATTTATTCTTGTTAATTCCCAAACAAAAAAAAATTAATCATAAATTTATGTAGACTCAAATACAGAGGACGTTTTCCAAACAAACTTCTTCCTTCACAGAAATTTTCCAGCAGACAATGATTTATAAAAATTAACTAATGTCACAGTATTTTTTTTAAATATTCCTTTCACTGTATGATCTGACTGATTGTTATTAAGTTCAAGCTGCAGCTTCTGAGGGGCTGTGTCAATATCAGCAGTGATGGGATAAAAGAGAAAATTGAATTTTTGCTCATATTTCTGAATTATTCTTGTAACCTTGTCCTCCAATCTTGCATATGATCTCTAACCTTAGAAAAAACACTCTCAGAAACTTTCTGTTTTCCTAATGAAGGAAACAGATGAAATTGCCTTCACCTGCTGCCTGGCGGATATAACTAGTTTTATTTTAAATGATTTTACATGCTTCCACATTTCATGCGCGAACAACCCCTCTACCTCGTTTGCTTGACATTCAGTTCATTCAATTTCTCAAATTTATCAGCTGCAAATATCATCTCATATCTCCATTCCTCGCATTCTGTTTTAGAAACAAAATTCCCTGTATTATCAAAGTACTATTTGTTTGTCCTTTCTTCATTAAACACACAACATTCTTCACGAATTTTACGTCTTTTCAGAGGGTTCACGGTTTCACTAAAGTTGGAAATTTATATATTTATTATTCCAGTGATAAAATGGAAAATAACCACATTAACCGGACGAGTACTGTGCATCGTATCTACATTGAGCATGCATATTGACGTAGCTATCCTAGGAGGAAATACGAGATGAATCTCTGGCCGCGCAAGGGAAGGAAATCTCAATTCAAGGTGGATTTTTCTGTCTTGCCGGACCACAAAAAAAACTCTCATTGGAACGCTATTTTCACACCCATGTCATAGTACTATATTGTCATTGAAGTTATAAATGCATGCAAAATTTATGTTTGATCAGATGATAGGAAGTGAGTTAAATTTTGAGTCCAAATTTTGAACTGGGAAGACATATTTTTTACATATATACATATGAGCATAGCAAGTTAAATAAAAGTTCACAAAATGAATATAGTAATCCATTATTAGAAGAAAAAAAAATTTTATACTTGAAATAAAAAAAAAATCTCATATTCATCAGAAATAGTTATTTCAATTAATAGTGAACAAAATACGAAAGCGAAACTGTTGATGACATTGAGAATGCTAACTCTAACGTTATTCATAACGTCATATTTTTCATCCACAAAAATTCTTTACTTTTGGAGTTTTGTGTAGTACAACGGAATGAAAACTATTACACTTGAAGCAAGATATGCATGCTGTAACCTATTAAGTCAATCGATAATATTACGGATCGCTTAGAATTTCGCATCACGAATAGCAGTAAATCCTTCTTCTGCAGTTACTGACCGGTTTTCCCTTCATAATACTTGCTAATCATGCCCACTTCTATTCCTGTGGCGTCTGCTTAATTTATTAAGCAATTGTTTCGGTCGTCAAACGGGATGATATATTTCGAGCTCCCCCACTACTCTATTATTACAGAAGAGCAACTTTCCAATGCTCATTTTCGTTAATTCTTCACTTAATATCGCTTTAGATGGAAGTTAAAATCTTTTGTTGATTTTCTACACGAAGAGGGGTCAGAACTGAATACAAACTAAAAATTTTATTGCAATTCCATTTTAATTTTCAGAGTGACATTCGGTGAATTACCGATGACGTTATTACAAAAGTAATTAATACTATGCTTTAATGGAATGTTATTAACTTTTTCTCGAAAACACGCCTGATATATTCGGCTATCTCTGTATGAATACTTAAAATTACAACTTTTCCGTTTATCTAAAGTTTATAATTTGAATCAACGACTATTCTTTTATATTTATGGACTTGTGTCGACTAAATTAAAAGGATTCGATTGCTTAAAGTTAAACGAGAAATAAAGAAATGCACATTTCAGACATTTTTAAATTTAATTCTGATTGTTTATTGCAGTGAAAATTACAATTATTTTACGTAACTCTACATTTAATATATTTATGTACCTTAAAACTAATTCATGAAAACCTTTTGCTTAAATTTGAATTTAATTATTTCACTCAAAATATAAATACATAATAATATAATAATGTATACCAAATGCATAGTTAACAGTCTAAAGTACTTCTTACTTAGAAATAAAAGCCTTACTTAGTCATTTTTATATAAAACACCATACTTTAAAAAACTAAGAAATAAAGCATAGGGTAAGAAATCGTTACTTCAAAAGTAAGCCGTTCAGTTAGAAAATAATAATAATAACAAATTACTTTATTAGTATCTTAAAACCTTAAAATAGAAATAATCTAACCTTTCTAAATAAAAATATGATTTAAAATATTCGTAAAGACATTTATATGTAAATAAGCGTATTATCTCACTTTTTAAGCATCATTCGTAAAAAAAATAACATTACACTCTTAAAAGTCTGTTCGCAATCCAGTTTTATGCGATTTCTGGCGAACGACAAAACTTGATTTATATGAACATCGATGGCAGTTTTAAAATAGATGAATGCACTAATATCTTAAAGAATTCAATTTAAGGATCATATAGAACGAATGGCCCATCTTCACAAGCGTTGAAACCTACTCTTTTCGTGATGAAAAATCTGTAGTCATCTCTCATCTAATGCAGAATTGTCAGATCTCTCATGTAAGATATATTTTATTTTAATTGTTTTTGTGAGATGGTGATACCAAAAGTATATCTTCAATTACTTTTTTTTCTTATAAATTATAAGAATCAAATTATCAATCCTTTGATGAGCAGTAAATTTTTCTTTTTTGCACAAATTTTAGTTTCATAACTTTGCAGATTGTATTGTGATTTTACATTTTAATGTGATGTGATTGTTTATTAACGTTGTTACTAAGAAGCAACACAAGGGCTATTGGAGACAGACCTTGTAATTTTGAACCTCGATCAAGTGACGAGGATGACACCTGACCTGGCACCTCCCTTTCCAAACTTCTCCATCATGGGAGAACTTGGGACATCGATCTTATTTAACATACAGCATTCCCACTACACGGCGGATTTTTTGTGACCCCGAGACTCAGACCAACGACTCGATGAATCCACGACCATGACCACTAGGCTATCGCATCCACTCTCTTTTAATGTAATAATACCACAAAGAATAAAAGTGTATTAATTGTCTGACTTTTGTTTTAAGGATAGGTTTGTCCAATGAGAAAAAATGGACATCAGTTTTGCTTGGAACAGGGTCCAATAAGAAAAATATTCACAATTTCTTCACGAGTTTATGACATATGCCTATGAAACAAAGCATTAATTGTAAAACGATTCATAGTTTATTTTAATTGATTTTTAAATGATGATTATTTTTAAAAGTCAGTGTTTATAACAAGTTGTTTTATGTGTAATAATTTTCTGAGGGTATTATTTGTCAGTTTTAAGCAAAATATTTTTTTAAAAAAAAAATTCAGGTAAAACATTTTATTACTATCAAAAAAAATATGTGAATCTATGATTTTGATAAATATCTGCAAAAGGATGCTAAACTTCTATTTCTTAAAGTTATTAACTTTTTTAAATTTTAAAATATAAAATTAATTTTAGTTTTAAATTTATATGAAGGCATAATTACGTAATTTGAACAAATTTAGCCGTAAAAAATCTTTTTTTTAGTATATGTTTTGATTCACCGAAAGATACTAAATAACTGCTGAAGGATACTCATTTTTCCGCAGCATGAAGAAGACAGATTTCTATCTGATAATCTCTATATTGACGGTCTTTGAAAGGTCAAGAAATGCTGGTAGAAATGTATAACTCTGGATGGTGGTTATGTAGATAAGTCTTAAGAACGATAAAAAAATTAAGTTGAAAACTTTACGAAAGCCGGTAATAATAATTATAACTTTAAGATTCTGCAGGTTACTTTATTATTCCTGAAACCTACCGAATCAACGTTGATAGCTGTAATTTACAACATTATATACTTAAAAATCAATTAATATGCAGAATAAATTTTATTTAGACATCTCGCTTATATCTTTGCATAACCTTCTAATTTCTCCCCATTTTGTTGAGATCCTGTTGCTCTTGTTCTTTATTGAGACAGATTTACTTGTGTAACGTACGGTAATATTCATCTTAGTTTATGCATTATAAATCATTTCTCGCAGCTTATGGTTAATTTAATGTTGATAAAATAAACACTCTGGGGGAGCATACGTGAGTGATTGATGGTTAAGTTTAAAGGTGAAAGAGCCAGATATGACTGCTGCACCACACAAGGAGTAATTGTGATCTAGACATTTGAAAAAATAGAAAAAGATAAAAGTGTTGACAAGGAGGAGGGTCGAAAATATAGAAAGATCGTTAGATCATTCTGGGGAGGGGGGAGCATACAACTTAATTTATATTATATAATGTAGCATAAACTTAATCTATAGTAATTATCATATCTAAGAGAGAAAAACTATAGTTTTTTCATGAGTAATCTGTTATTTTATTCAAGTTTGGAGGAAAGAGAAAAGGAATCATAAAAAAAAAATATTACTACTTTGAATTTCTAGAGCAAGTTTAATTTATTAGATCAAAAATTCAACTGTTAAGCGAAACATTTCCTCTTTTACAAATTTTTTTAAAAAAATACTTTGAGACAAAGAACTGTGAAGATAAGATAAGATAAAAATATTTAAATGAAAAAAAAATTATAGAAACTTGTTAAATTTAAAATTTCTGAAATAATTAGAAGAAAAATAAGCTAAAAGTAACCATGTTTATTTTAAATCAACTTTTTTTAAATTCTTAAATAAGGCAAGAGAAGAATGAAATATTAATAAATTATGTCTAGCATAAAACTTAATAAAAATGTAGACGTCACGTTTTTTTATAATTACTAATTGGACAAAAAAGTCCTAAAACACAAAAAACAGCAGAAAATTCTGACTTAATATTTAATTTGCTATCTTCCATAATACTGTAGATTATAATGTAAAATGAAGATTTCGAAATTTTCTTCAGGGGATCAAGTTTCACAAACATATATTTTTTCTTACACATTCTGCTAAATCTTCAGTTTTTAAATGGAATTTCAAATCCATAATAAAAGATAGCTACAATGTAATCATAGTCTTCATGCAAGCTTCTAATGAATAACAAACGCTAGTCAATATAAAAAAAAAAATTTCAAAAGCGTGACTTCAGTAGCATTGTGGTAACGGTCGGGAGGTCTCTACTGGCATTTTTTTCTTCGAGTTGGAGGTTCATGCCTGATGCTACTCAAGACTCTCCGTGCAGCGACGTGCCAATGCACGTAAAATCTGCCGATTATCCAAGTCCTTCCATTGGCGGGGAGTGGAAATTTGGAGATAGAGGTACCAGGTCAGGAGGTACCAATGTCATCCTCATCACTTGACCGAGGATCAAAATTATGAGGTCCGTCGTCAATTTCTCTAGCGTTATTTCTAACTGTGACGTTAATAAACAATTGACCAATTGTTTGAAAAGCAACTGCTATTAGATTTGGATTTAATCAAATTTTACATTAGAATCGTTTTAAAAAATGTATTATACATTTCATCAGCTGCTTAACACTAAATTAGAGCACTTGAAGTATTTTTAAGAACATCGCTCTATTATTAGACCGAGTCCTATTTTAAATCCCATTAATAAAAAAATAAAACAAATTGCGTGTGAATGCAAGTAATGATGTATTTTTGACACTAATTCTTTCTATTTTAAATTCTGTGACTCTTCAAATTACTTCTTACACGTCACACCCATCATTCAAATTTCATTCTAAGGTTATTAAAGAAAAAAAAAACTATATGTAAAACTCACGTTGCTATGCAATTTATTGATTGCCCCTTTTGAAAAGAACTCTGAATAACGTTATTTACGGCTCTCTTGCGAATTTACTTATGAAATGTACTTGTAGATGTTGTATAACAGGAAGTTCGGACATTCTTTCTTCGTGTTATAGTTTTTATTTAATTTTTTTACCCCCAGTTTAATACTTTGACACAAAGCCAAAGGCTACTTGTCATGTTACTGGGATGGTTGTAATCGTGAAAAAGGAAGCCTTTAGGGCTTTCGGAAAGATAGTGGAACAGCTTCTTTCGTTATTGATAACGAAACGAGTTCTAATCATGAGGGCGTTTCAAATCATCAACTATGGTCTATCACTTAAAGTAGGTTAATGTGATAACTCACTGCCAGAAATTTATTAATGGATGGTTTCAACTTTAAATCACCAGAATGCCATTCACAAAAATGTTATGGCATAAAATTAAGATTAATACAATGATTCTCAAAATGATTGTTTTTTTACCTATTATTATAATAAAATGTAACATTTTATAAAACTCAGTTAAACTATAACTTTTCTAAATTTCTAAGTTGTTCATGGTCGTTTTAAAATGCATAGCCCCATTGTGGTTTCGTGATGGAATGTGTGGCTTAAAGTGGAATTATACCTAGTAAACAAACCTAAGTTTATCATTGTTGAAGAGTATTTCAAGCAAACATACATTAAACGAAGATGAACTCAAGTGGAAGTTAAGGAAGGCAGCATAGAAGCAGTGGGAGCAAATGAAATCCAATAGAATGAATCTCTATCTTATTTCTCGGAAATTTTGCCTTATCTAACATAATTTTAATGTTCTAGAAATTTCCAAGGATCACGGGATTAGAAGCTGTATCTTTATTGATTAATCCAATCTCCTCATCAAAATGCAAGATGCTACTCCACTAAATGGTTACCATTATGATTGATATACGATTAAATTTAATTATATAAAGATAGAAAAAGAATAGTTATCTAAAAATATTTTAGAGCCTATGAATTTTATATTTAGGTCTTATTGGTATATTAGGTTTCTTCTGTTTAGTAAAAATGATTGGATTTATATTTTTTGGGATATTTATTCCTTAAAATCAAACAATAAATCAAACAGGTAAGAAAAACGAGCTTAGTAACTAATTTCCTTTTTGGATCTGCAAGTTTTGAAGAGAACATTAGAATGTGTTAGATAAAAGTCCGATAAAATCTGTGGTGCGGCAGGGCTGCTGCACGCTGAATCTGTTGAGACTAAAGGTCCTTCCTAGGCATGGTGTAGTAGTTAGGAGGAGGAGGTGTCATCTTATGAGGCGTCCTCGTTACTTGACCTAAGGTCAAAATTACGGGGTCATCCATAGCTCTCGAGTAGCTTTTAAGTGCGACGTTAATAAACAATCAACCAATCAAAAGTTTTATAACTCAGTTTATGTTTCATGTTATTAAAATGAGTATCATTGATGCATATTTTATTTTTAAATGATTATTTTAAAATGGCTAAAATTGACTTTTTTTTTCTTTTACTTATATTCTTTACTTTCTATTTTTTTAAGCAAATTTACTTTTTTGAATTTTGACTTTTGTTTAAATTTGGTTTTCACCATTTTGTTATGAAATAATAATACTGAGTAGAATGGTTGCATCCATAATACTAGCATAACAATGCATGTCTATCCAAATTTAGAAGCAGAACTTTATTTCCTTTAATTCCTTTATTTTTCACTTTATATCCGTGCAATTCAATTTGTGTGTGTGTGTGTGTGTGTGTGTGTGTGTGTGTGTGTGTGTGTGTGTGTGTGTGTGTAATCTGAAGAGTCTCGTGAATGTTGTACTATACCCTACGTTTAAACTTCAGTTTTTGAAAAATTGCTAGGATTTGATTGATTGATTATTACGACACACTCAGAAGCAACACGAGTACTATTGGCAAAAGAACTTTTGATACTGATCCACTGTCAAGTAAAGAGAACGACATCTCAGCAAGAACCCCACCTTCCCAACTTTCACACAAACTCAACGTTAGACTACGAGCCTCTACAGATTTAACTCGTATCAACCCACCACAAGAGGTGTCTTAAATATATTAGACGTTTAAATAAATAATTTATGTCACAAAAAATCAACATTTTTCTAGTATAAATAAATTTTGATTTCTTTTACCTTTTATATAATACGCGCTGTCTTGCAAAAAATAGAATAATACACTTTTTCCCTTTTTTTCCCTGCAATACAACGTAAATCGAATCCTGACTCTGCAGTTATATTTAAATTTGATCACAACTCCTTAAATCCCAGTATTCTATCGCTAAAAGTATTGATTTACGCAGAGCTTTACTGTTCACTCCCAACAATCGGATCCTCTAATCTTTTGATGTTTGTTGAAAGAAGGTTGGATTTAAACACACGAGTTTACTGAAGGAATTCCTGGGAGACCTTTTGTCGAAGGAACAAGAATTTTCGCTCAGCTTTCCTTTGAAAAGTGCAACACTTTAGATGCCGGTGTTTCGACTGAGATATCAGAATGTGAAGGAAGCTTATCTAAATGAAGTAAGAATTTCAAATTTCGAGACATTTCAACGAAGGAACTCAATATTTATCTATCACTTACAAAATGTTTGTTGTATCGGAAGAGCATTGACACAAAGAAATAAGTCTGACGTTGTCGTAACGGATTTACTCTACGTCATGGCGTGTCTTTGTGTTTTGCAATGAATTTCATGAAGCGAGGAAATTATCCTTAATTTATCAGGATCTTTAGGTAGAAAATAAATTAACAATATTAATTTCATTTTAAACAGTTTGGTCATTGTATTTTTAAGAGCTTTCTCAATATGCCAACGCTCTCAAGATCATTATCTATTTTCCGGTTGCAAGTCCAGATTAAATTAAGGACGAATATCAAAAAATTGCTTATATTAATATTGATTTTTTTGGTTCTGATACAGGCAAGATGAAGTCATTTTTTTTTCAAATCGTGAATTTTAACATTTTTCTGAAAGAGTTTTCTACCAGATATTTTTCGTTTATTACATCCTAATCAATATATTTGAAATTATTTTCATTTTGATATTTTTCAGAAAATAATACTTTGTTTTATATGTTATAAGTACTGAGAATTTTTTCTATTGAAGAAAAGTTTATTAAGCTATTGACTAGTTGTTTTTCACGAATATAGAGCAACAAAGGCTATATTATCTATAGCAAGCTATTTATGTCAAAGATAAAATATTCTGTAACGAAAGAGCTAAAAATACTCCAATTAATAGGTAATTGATTGTTTATTTATATCATCCTTAAAAACAACTCGAGGAATCGAATCATTTTGATTCTCGGCCAGATATGAGGGTGACAACAGAACTGGCACCCTACTTACCGAACTTCAATACCTCACGTCAAAATAAAAGCTAAATATCAGAAGTATATCTTAAGAAATGAAAAAAATTAAAATAATAAAATTAACCTTATTTAACCTAAGAAGAATTCATCGTTTCTCTATATAATGCAGTTCCTTTTATTCTCTTTTAAAACGTTTTTCTGAATTTCACTTGGTGTATGTGTGTGTGAGTGTGTGTGTGTGTGTCATCAAATTTTCGATCCTTAATTTAACCAACTTCCCATCAAGCTAGAACTTTGAAATTTTGGGAATCGTTCGTACTCGCCTAATAATGCAATATTTAGACGTTTGCGACAAGTTTTAACTAATATTTCAATAATTTTAATAAGTCAAAATATTCTTTCTTCTCGGCGCTTTTAGTATTGAGGAAAAAATTTCTTTCCCCCTCTGGGAACACCGGGCACTCCCCACGCCGCATGAGGTATCGTAAACCTTTTGTACTCACAAAGGGGAGATACTATCTCCCCTTTACTATCTCCGAGATAGTAAGGGTTGCTGACTTTTAGTCAGTAAAGTTAAAATCTGATTGCTCACGCGTCAAGTCCCCGTCACCATTTTGCCTCTGGTTGTCACCGTAGATATGAACCTGTATTCATCATTACACACTTGAAACCAAGAAACAATAGAAAAATGGGTTGCTTCCAGCGAACCTTCTCCAATGATGTGGCCACGGTATTCTAGTGATCATACTGACGCACTTGCGGTTGGCGTTATTTTCGTCGAGTTGGGGGTTCGAGCCCTGATACCACTAAAGACTCGCCGTGTAGAGAGGCTGTTGCCTGTTAAATTTGGTCGAGTTCTCAAGTCCTCCTGTAGTGTAGTGTAGAGGTTTGGAGAGGGAAATGCCAACTCAGGTGTTGCTCTGGTCACTTGAACGAGATTCACCGTCAGTAGCTCTTGTGTTGCTTTCTAGTGCAACGTTAATAAACAATCACATTACTACAATGATGGCGAAAGCAGTCTCATCGCTTGAAAAGTTACGTCGGCACTTGAAAAATTATGTGTTACGACAAGCATCTCCTTCATGGACTTTTAAGAAAAAGGAAAGTGATCACTGGGAAAATATTACAGTGAGTTATCCCATTTCAATTTGCCATTTCTAATACAATTCGCCCCATTTCCATTCCTTATTTTTTATACATACCTCGTATATTGAATTAAACATATGTGTGTGAACAAAAAATACAGAAGTAAATTTATTTGTGTGATATATAAAAAGGAAATTCAAATCTATCTTTAAAAAAAAAGAGGACATATTAAGTTATCCTGTCATGTATACTATTTTTCTTATTTAGATCAAATTCAATTGAATTTAATAAAGACTGAGCATTTGAAAAATTAAAAATATTTATATCGTTAACTGGATTTTTTCCCTTCAACAAACAAAATATTTTACAAATGTATTTTTTGAATTAAAATCTCTTTCAAATATTTCTTTTACTTCCTATTTATTTTCTATTACGAAGAAGATTGCTTGATTTTTCATTTATTTGTACGTCTTGCAGAAAAAAAATATGTTACATAGCTTATCATAAAAATTCCACATCTCTCCCTGTTTCAACAATTTTTAAAAGAATAAGTTGTGCTTTTTTCAAAAATATTAAACTATTTTATTCTTATGTGGAGGCGAATTGTTTTTTCGCAATTCGCTCTAATATTTCTCAGAAGAAGATTTACGAGAAAAGGAGATGAAACAGTTACTTCTCAGAATGTATAAACTAGTTTTACTTTATGTAAACAAGAATACACGATTTCTGAAAATTTAAAACTAAGAAAAAGTGCTGAAAAATTGCTGCTGCACTGAACATCAAGTAATATTTCACCGTTAAATAAAAAAAAAGGTAAGGTAACAACGTTTATCAAAGGAAACACAGTAAGCATTAACCATTTGGTGTTTTATAAACTGCCCAATATTTCTATAGAGGTATATGAAAAATCAGAAAGTATTTATTTTATGACTTTTAAATTTATGTAAAAAACAATAATTTTCTTCTTAAAAAAAATCACTCTCCTTTTTTTTTTAATTAACAACAAAATTACAGAATTTCAATTGCAAATTTCTTCGTTTCCTAGTGGCCACTATAACCTAATGGTCATGGTTGCAGACGACGTAGTTTTAAACGAGTCTTTGGGTTCGAGCCTTGATGCCTCTAAAAACTGGACATTTAGAGGAAATGATGTACGACACATCTTGACGAGACCCGAAGCCCTTCCGTTAGGGTGGTATGGAATTTTGGAGGGGGATATACCAACCGAGGTATCTCCTCGTCATTTGATCGATATTCAAAATTACCAAGTCCGTCCCATTAGCCCTCGTGTTGCTTCTAATTGTTGATGTTAATAAACTATCAATCAAGATTCTTCGTTTCCTATAACTCCTAATTAAAGATTGAAAAAGGACATTTTAGCATAATTCAGAATTTCTGTAATTGTATTAAATTACAGAATGTTTAGGATAAATTAATGTTCTGTACTTTGTACTAAATCTCTTAAGAGATAAGCAGTAAAATTAAGAACCATCGGATAAATAATATTTCATTATAATCTGAAATTCCATACATTGAGTATTTTAGATTTTTAGTTGAGTTTAACAAAATTAGTATATACTTATTAATATTTGTTATAAAATTGTTTTTATTTTAACTAATTTAAGTTATACGTTTCTTCATTTGGTAGAAATAGGTTCATAAAATTATAGTCTCTTAACTAAATCCTCTTTATATTTTCATACTCGTTGCTTAAATGAGCAACAGAAATCCACGTTCCAGTTTGTTTGTTTTCCATATTTAGTAAATAGCAAACTATATAAAAAAATTATGTATATTAGCATTTGTTAATCGCATACAATAATAAAAAAATTCAGCTTTAAATAAAAATTTTGGGAATATTAAAATTTTCTACAGGAGTATTTTTTTATTCAAATTTTTAACCAACCTTATTTTATTTATCGTAAAAAATATTTTCGTCTGGAAAACAAATGATAATTGATGTCTTGAAAACTTTCTCAAAGAGAGAATTATAATTAGCTTAAAAATATTCAAAACTTTCATCAAATATTACGAAATCTGAGTAATAATCGAAATTGGACAAATTTCAGGAGGGTTAAAAATAAATTGAGTAATTTAGATCAATATATAAAACTTGATTAATTAATCTATCATCATCATAACTTGGATTTTTTGTGATAGTTTCGATTAATTTTCTTTTTCAGTTCTTGAGAAGAGTTTCAAAACTGTCGATATCCAAATTTCTTCTATTTTTCAAAATTTCAGCTATTCAAAGCAAGATGAGTAGGAATTTCTTTTATCAAATTAACAACTTATATCATGAATTTGATCGTAATAAGATTCCTGTTATATTTATTTATGTTCTAATAAGCTTTCAAGAATGAATCATTGTAACTGTTTAGCAAAAATATTTAAAATTTGTATAAATTATAAAATAAAAATGTTCTTCGTGAGATTAAATTCAACAATCCAAGTTTGTTTTGTATGCACTTTTTTTTTGAATGTTTTATATTTATTTACACATTCCACTCATGTATAAATAGCTTTGACTATGCAGTCTCTTGCAGTAGAATACTGCCTTTAATTAAATGCAGAAATCTGCATTAAATTAAATGAGTTACTTTTAAGTATCGTAAGAATTTCAAAACGACTTGTGCTTCAAATACGCAAATGAGGCAATTCTATTAATGAATCTTATCAATAAAAGAATCTTATCTTTTAGCACTGGTTTGGTGTCAGCGATTTGGAGAATATATTCTCGTAAAATCAATCCTTCAAAGACTTTAAAACTTATTGTTTAGTTTTATAGCTCCATTAACAACTCAGGATGACTAAATAGTATTCTATTTAAAAAATTATCTATAAATATATCACAGCTAAAAATATCAACAAAAAGTGTTTCAGAGCTCAAAAATCAATATATAATAAAAAGAATTTGAAATTACATTTCGTGCAGTTAACCAAGAAGTACTAAGCACATTCTTTGCCAACTGTATGAAACGAACTCGAAAGACTTGCTAGAAAACAAGATAAAAAAGAAAGTTTTGTGGAAATTACACCCTTTAATCCTACAAGTATCATAATTAAGGTAGTAATTGATGTCTCTTTAGAGCTGATTTATGTCTCTTGTACGCCCACTGCCTCAGATTTCTTCCGATTTCTTTTTAAAAAAAATGTCTTCCCATTCAGTATTGAAAAATTTACTCGAAGTCTCTCTCACACACAGTGGTTATATCTGCTATCGAATTAATACACTAAGAATAATAAAATAGTGATTACTTTCGAAGAAATTTTCTTTAGGGCGTAACGTTTCATGATAGCCCTTCTTACATAACCACGGTACTTTATTCTGATTTATTTTGTTTTCGCTTTAAAAGTTAATATGAATGTAATCAAGAAGTGGAACTCATTATGAGAAAACATTTATTCAGAAATCTGAGTAACTTGGCTTGGGAAAAGATATATTACATTTGATTTCTGAGAATTTCTAGATCATCAAGTTGAAAGTGAATTAAATGATAAAATAAGGAATAAAAGTATAAATATGAATCACATTATTGGAGATCAACAACTGAAAAAATTGAGTTCATAGAGAATAAAAAAAATTACACTATCTATACGAGGGTAAAAAATTATTTTGAAAATTTAGTAAATACATAAAGATTTTTTACAAAATACAATACAATTCATTGCTTTACTCACTATAAGGTGAAAAACTATTCTAATGTTAAATTTTTTAACAATATTATATAACTTTCAAACACTATCGATATTATAAGCACCTACTTTAAAGTAAAAATTTCATCCATGATTATTCGTAAATAAATATGGATGCTATGATATTTTCAATACAATATTCAAATATTGTTGAATTATTAATTATTAGTAGTGAGTAGTTCAAAATATATGCAAAAACGAATCATTCCAAATTGAGCGTTGGTTCCAAATCCCCAAACCCTCAGGGGCTTACATAATTTAAGTAAGAACGAGAATCATGACCATGAGGAACCCTAGCATTCTCTTTCTTTCCCATGGAACTTACTTTCTTGAGAGAACAGGGGCAACTCCCCATGATAAAATAGCGATCCTTCTCTATTTTCTATCCTCCTTCTTTTTCAACCAATTTATTTAAGGTTGTTTTCAGCTAATATTAGAGAATAAGGCCTAAACTTCAATTTCATTTTCAGGTAGAAGAAATATTCCAACATTATTATAAATTACTATGGATATAACACATTTAATCATTTATTAGATAACATTCTCGCCCTCAGGAGCTTACCTTCTTTATGCAAGTCCAAGATTCACGACGCCGAGAACCCATAATAATATTTTTCTATATAATGGGATTTACTATCTTTGGTAAACACAGGTGAAGCACCCCCGAGATACCCTAGTGAGCTTTCTCTATTTTCGACCTTTTTTTCTTGTCATACAGATCATTCTTTTTCCCTGTTATTCCTCTCATGGTCTCTTCTTCGGGTGAGTCCGGGTAGCCACGTCCCCGAGACTAAGGTCTTCAAAATACCTGAAAAGAAAGAAAAAAATCTTTACTTAGTTAGAATTTACTTTGTATGATCTATTCGCTGTTTTCTCCATTTTAGTTGGGGGGGTCTTTAGTTTATTAACTTTTTGTGTTCATTTCTTTGTGTATTCATATTTCTCTTGGGGATTTAGAACAAAGTTAATTTCGATCCATCAACCTGAGTATCCGTTTTGTTTTCTGATCTGCATGTTTGCCATGTGTGGCTATCAGTACCGGAAGAAAAGGGAATCTAGGGATCCTGTTGCGTTACCAAATTTGTAATCCATATGCCCGCTTTTTCATAATGAAGAAAATTTAATCAGATACATTTTCTTAAGTTTCCCCATTTTTAAATGAGAAAGCTATTACGGATAGCTTAGGATCTGTCAGGATTATTCGAAAGATGAGCTCTTGGTACATATTTCTCGAAATGTCATCTTCGAAACAGGTTTCATCCCTTGTGAATCTGCCTCGTTCGGCTCACTTCAATGTGATAATCGTTCCTCATCAAAGCCTCGGTTTTTCACGTATTGGGATTTCCGCAGCAGATTTTTTTTTTTTTTTTTTTTTTTTTTTTTTTTTTTTTTGTATGTCCACAGAAGAAATCATCGAAAATATGAAAAATATTTTCGAGATATGTGGAGTTCGTTTAATTGCGATTCGTCGATATGGACAAGTGCTTAACACTAAGCACCAAATCCTGGTTTTTTCGATGCCTGAATATCCACGATCCTTAAAGGCCTCCTATATTCTCTGCCCTGTTTGAACTTACATCTTAAATCCTGTACAATGTTATTAGTGCCAGTAATATGGACATTCAATAGCCGTCTATAGTTTAAAACCTACCTGAAGAAGATGTGCTGAGGTGGGACACGACAATAAGGCTTGTACGGTTAAGGAGCGATACGGTTAATTGCAAAGGGGACCAACTTCCTTTCTCTCCAACATATCCTATGTGGAATTTGGAGAAGGAAATAACGGCAATAAAAATAAGTAAAAAAAAATTAACTGGAGACTTGATGAGTCATATTCGCCAGTATGCCAGTCTTGGGAGTGAGTTATGCATCCATGACAAAAAAAAAAGTTTAAAACCAGTTATATCCAATTGGAAGAACTATTCTATCTCCGTCGCTTCTGCCTTCCTTTTCTCTCACAAACTCCCCTTTTTCATCCTGTATCTTATTTACCAACTTCAACGAAAAATGGAAATATCGTTGCTTGAGGTATCGCTATAAATAAAAATATAAAAAAGAACAACAAATCTCTCATCTTAAATTATGCTCGTCTTCAACAAGCGAAAATTAAATGAAAAAAAACCTTTAAATATTCAAAAGAAATCTTATACATCTCAGAGTTAGAGTTGCATCCAACGGATGAGGATTACTCGATTGTAGATCTGTCACCAGGTCATCAACTTCTAACTCCCTATGCGGAGCATGTATGGCTAATTCATGTTCTCCCTTTGTTTCCTGGACTTATCGTGAATTACTTACCCTACTAAATTATCCCAATTAAATTACATCCAAGCACCAATATGCATGCACTGATCATCAGGAGACTTTTCTGAAGAATACTATGACAACTCGAGTGCTTGGATATGTGATTGTAAACGAAAGAATGGTGATGTCGCTGCATCTGGAGGAGTATGCATTTTTACATCCCAATGCTATCCTATTATCATTATCACAATGACCATATTACTTAAGACTGTGACTTCGTGGATCAATATCCGAGCATTAATCACAGTTTGCAGTATTTATCTATCTCCCCATGATGTTGTGCATTCCGCTTGAACTTTAATAGGCATAGTCCTATGTGGGAAAAGATGGTACTAACTCTAACTGTCAGGGGATCAAGCATTTGATCTCCGATCACCCTCTCTGATCCTCGCCAAAGAAATAACATACTTTTATGCACCCACTAGATCTTTTTATTCCCTTTATCTGGTCATTTGTTCGCCGACTCTGCTACTATGTTTGAAATTAGAGGTTAATAATCGTTTACATAATAGTGATCATTTCTCTCTCCTAGCCTCCTAGGTAAATGATGAGGAGATGCGTTTACGTCCTCCCACGTACTGTTTCCAACGTGCAGATTTAGATACTTTAACACGTTCAGCTGTTCTAATTTGCACAATGGCTCAGAACAGGACTATTTATGATCCTGTTTGCACTGCCTCTAACTCTATTATGGACGCTGCCGATGCCACGATTCCAAAGAGTTCCAACACTCTCAAGAAGTTGCATAAACTATGATGGCATAATGAATGTCAAACATCCTACAAGGAACAAAAAAGATGATGGAATATTTTTTGACGATACCCCACAACTGAAAACCTTGTAGCGAGAAAACGCTCTTACTCGTAGAGTAAGACGTTATAGTCTCAGAAAATATCGTATTAGGTATTTCTCTTTCATCACATCGTCAACTATTAGTCAACAGGTATAGAGGAAAATAAAAGCTGCAAATCTCTGTAACAAAAAATTTCAATCTTGATAATGTAAACTGTAAATGCTGTACATTCTTCACCTGTCCAAGTGACCAATATCTTTGGCCACTCATTTGCTAGCGTATTAAGTTCGATTTCCTATGGCACTTCATTTTTCACTAGTAAGAATCATTCTGAGTAGACGCCTATCCATTTCAGGTGTCGTTAATTGCTGCTTTATAACTGTGATTTTAATAAAGCGGAATTAAGAAAGGTCTTATCATTAGCACACATTACCAGCCCAGACTAAGAGGGAGTTACTTATGATATGCTTCCCCACTTGAATGAAGATTCGCTAGTAAGTCCCTTTTACCAATTCAACCGAATATGGAGAAAGCATGTATTTCCAAGTCTGTGGTAGGAGGTCATGGTAATTTGAATCACGAAGCCCGGTAAAAATTCAAAGAACCATCTCAACTCTAGTCCTATCGCACTAAAGAGCAGCCTTTGTAAGATCCTGGAATGTATGGTCTTATCAGTTAAAAAACCCGATGCTACGAAAAGGTTATCCCTTTCAGAGACGCTTCCATAAAAGAATATCCACTCTTAATAACATCACCATGCACTAAAATAAGAGTTTCCTTGTTTTAGTCCAGAAAAATTGTCTAGTTTTCATTTTCTTTGATATCGAAAGACACAGGAGAGTACATGGAGCAACGAGATTCTTCTCACATTATTTACTTATAATCTTAGAGGAATTCGCCATTTTTTATTAAATTTTTTTCTCTTTTATAGATCCTGTAAAGCATGTGTTAGAAATTTTATTTCCACCTCTTTTATTTAGTTCCCCAAGGAAGCATTTTCTGTCCATTTATTTGTCATATTTCACCTAAACTTTCCTAATTCCAACCGTCTGTGTACAAATCATTGCAAGTCGATGTAAATTTCTCAGATTTGATAATGTCTTTAATTGAACGACAACTTCGAACCGCAGTAAAAAAAAGGTTGAATAATGCGACGTGAATGGACACAATATGCCTGAAAGTAAGACTTAATGTGTTCATTTTTCATAATGTGGGGTCTCCACTCCGATTCTAACACTTGCATCTATAATACCCGTTGTTCTGATGTCCGTTTTCTCTGAGTAATTTTCGACCACAAACTCACTTTCATTCCGCAAAATTACATATGCGGAATAAGTGTAAAAGATCGCTTAATATCTTGAAAGTGTTGTCAAACACCTTATGGGGAGTGTATCGATTATCATTAAACCAAGTGTATCAGCTCGTCATTATGTGTCGCATTGATTACGGTTGTACAGCTTACGAATCTCCTGGCAAGTTTACTTTATGGAAACTTGATCCAGTCCACCACATTGTTCTGGAAATTTGCTGTGGTGCGTTTCCCACGTTACCAGCACAGAGACAGAATGTGCAGTGAAAAAATTTACCATTGACTATATGGCAAAAGAAATTATAGCTCAATTGTTATTTTAGAATGTCATCCGTTAATTCCAATCCATTGCAATCCATGCAAATAAGTACATCTTTAAAGATATTGTACGATGCTCGTCCATCAAACATTCGTCTTTTCACTGACGCTGTGAGTCACTTGAATGAGGAACTCTACTTTTCTGGTGCGGGTGTCCAGCAAAGAAACATTTTTTACACTCCCGAGTTGGAACATTCCATGGTTTTAATATATTAACCCATTTGTTCTCTATAGTAAGTGTGCTACTCCTCCAGTCGTCTTCTAACGTCAGTAGCGGATTTTATTCCGATTTACATGTAGGGCTCAAAGAGAACTGGATACATTGGCGGTAGTGTCATTTCAAAAGATATTAGGCACAGTTACCGGGTGGACACTTCTGGAAGTATCTATGCAACCGAAGCTGTCGCCATTTACTTGGGCCTTCAACTAGTTATAGTAGTCACGGTAGCTTAATGGTCATTGTCTCGGGTTCATGGCCAGCGTGGTTTCAGTCTCGATACAGGTTAGTAGCCTGATGCACGTTAAATCTGTCGTGGTCCCCAGTCCTCTCGATGATGTGGTGCGGAAGTTTGGAGAGGGTGAGTGAGGTTTCCCGACAGAATTTCAAAATTAAAAAGTCCATTGCCAATAGCCCTCGTGTTGCTTCTTGGTGCGACGTTAATAAGCAGTCAATCAATCAGCTAGTTGTAAGTTCCATTTCCTGTAAGTTTGTTAAATATGCTGACAGCATGAGTGTCTTGGAAGCATTGGAAAATCTGGATTCTAAAAGTCACCCTATAGTGGTTGATAAGCAGATTTTAGTTGCAAGCTATATAGAACGGGCTTTAATGTTATACTTTGTTGGATATCTGCCTATGTAGGAATTTTAGACAATGTATTAGTGAACCTGGCTGCAAGATTGATTTCGAATCGTCAATAGCTAGCAGTCCCTCTTTCTAAGTTTAGACTTTTTATTTTGAAACCATTAAAATGGCATGGTAGGATTCATGGAGTCTTTAGACCGGCAAAAAATTACACTCAGTGATTCTAAAAACTGAGTGTCTAATGTTCCAAATGCGAAGAGTGGATGTCAAGTTGACTCATCTTCAAGATGGGCATGCTTGGTTTACTCATAAACATCTTATATTTGGTGAGATCCCTCCAGGGTGTCATTCCTATCATATTCCGTACACCGTCCTTCATATTTTAAAGAACTGTCTTTGTTTTTCCTCTCGTCATCGTCTCCCTTTTTTTCATTCTTCAGTTTTAAACTTGTCTTTTTTTCTTGGTGGGGGAAAATCTTCATCATAACTTATTTGCTTTTTTAAGAACAATTGGGAATTTATACTACTTTTAAGAATTTAACTTTTTTAATTTTGTCTTTTGTATCAAACCCTGTATTTTCATTCTTTGTTTTTTATGTACTTTTAAAATAAAATATTTGGAATATTTTCATCAAATGTTTGGCGCAAAATAGCCTAATTTGGCTCTTGTCTCATAACCCAAACTATCACTTCCAGACACCAACTAGATAGCGTTTTTAGAATTTTGAAATTTTTAGGAAATACGCAATTTTATAACTTTATGCAAAATGGGTATTTAATTTTCTGTGTTAAAATATAGAAGAGGAAAGATTCGAACACATTTTTACAGGAAAAAATTGATTGATTCAAACTGTGACGTTGGACTTTTCTCGGTTTTCTCTTCACTGACCTTGGGGACTCTTAATTAAGATTGATTGCTTTTTCTAAATAACCTAAGCCCAACCAAAAATGAAGCGTGAATATTTAAATTACAAGCAGGTAGAAATAAAGTGAAGCGAGGGAGATAGGAAATATATAAGCTAAGCTTGAGACACACGATAGAGGTCGAGTGGCTCTAGCGTTTGGCAATTGTTCAAGAGTCGAAGACAGGATCCAGAATTGTTACAAGTTATCGGCTGTATAGTGAAGTTTAGAAGTCGAGACAGCCTCAAATCTAAGACATTGGTAAGACTCTGTTAGTTTGATATTGGTAAAACAAGTTAATATATTTAAGACGATATTTGGAGAAAGTCAGTTATATTTGTCGTTATACTTGGAATTTGTCAATAAACATGGTGTGTGAAACTTGTGCAATGTCTTCCTGAACGATTTATTGACTCTTTGTGTTAGTATATTGAGTTAAGCTATTGCACAAGAGGTGAATAGGAATCGTATGTCGCCACAAAACAGAATCATATAGTTTAGAAATAAATGTTATTTTCTATACGATAGCATAGCCAGAATACTGTTTTGTGTCGTTATTAATCAACTTTTTTAAAATTTCAAATTAATTTTTGTTGATTATTAATGTATTTAGGAGTGTCTTAAATAAATGGCTCTATGTTGGTTGATTTTATTAACGTCATTCTAAAACAAATACAACTATTGGCACGGGGTTATTTGCAAATTTAGTTATTTAAAGCAAGAATTTTGAACATCTATCAAGTGACGAGGACGATACCTGAGCTGGCACCTCCCTCTCCATATTTTCCACACCACACCAAAGGGAGGACTTGGGCACACGACAGATTTTACTCACATCAGCCTCGCTACACGGCGGGTTTTTAGTGGCATCAGGGCTCGAATCCACCACTCGACGAAAGCAACGCCCGCCGCGAGTCTTCGACCATAACCACTAGGCTACCACGCCAGATGGCTTCAGGATATTTTTTTAAAAAAAAAAAAAGTTCACTTAGCTACAAATGCTTATTTTTCACAAACTTTCACCAAAATCCCCTAATGAAATTCAAGCAACTTGTAAATTTAACAAATGGTGGAGAATGAATATATATATAAATATATATATGATTCACAGAGGTTCACTAACTAACGACTGATAAACTCTCAGGAATGTCTTGTATGGGTTAATAAAAAAAATTCTCTCTAATGGAAAATTCTTACTTTACTTATGTTAATCTGTTTACATTTTAGGGGAATTCGAGTTATTCGAAAGATGTTTAAAAAAATAAATGTTAATTCTATGAAGTGAAAGAATAGAAACGAGAATTTGAATTAAATTAATGTTGAACTCTTATTCGAAACTCAGTAAGTAAAGCCTTCGTAATTTATTCCTTATAAAAACGAATTACTGCTTACTACTTCGTGAAGCATAAACTAAAATTTTTATTTAATTATTATAATTCATTGAATTAAATTTTTTGCTCGAACAAAAAATTTATTTTTAATTTAAGTTATGTATTATTTTACGCAAAATATGATTTAAGTATCGCATAAAACTTAAACATTAGAACCAATGGAATAATTATTAATAAAACATTATTTTTCGAACTGAGTTCAAATGGTTGTGAACTTATTTTTTCAAAAAAATTGTGTTCAAATTTCAATTATATTGGTATACATTATATTTTTAAGTTTTTGCAATACAAATATATTAACAACACACACAAGCAGCACAAACAAATATTATATAGATTCTTTAATATTACCAATTTTAAATAATGCTACCCCAATCTTCAAAATTGTTATACATTTTCCATAAAGGAAACTATACAGATTCTTTCGGGGATGCTTACTCTATACACACACACACAAACATATGTATA
>BMAW01125138.1:276035-287771 GCA_019974015.1 Nephila pilipes | reverse complement strand
CACACACACACACCACACACACACACACACACACACACACACACACACACACACACATATGTAATAATATCATAGCCTTTTGTGTGTGTGTGTGTGTGTGTAAATATATATAGAGAGAAAGAGAGCCCTACAAGAGTTTTTTTTACTACTGCAACACTTGTTATATTTTGTTTTGTTCATACTTTGTTCAATAGTTTATATTACTAATTCTGAGCATAACTTGTCATTTACTGATTTTTTGTAAATGATTACTGTCCCCAAAATATAATTAAAACATAAATGATTAATTCAGTAAAAGGAAAAGAATTTCATATAACTTATTTTCGTGTAACTGATGTTTGAAAAAACTGCATAAAATTTAAATTAGACTAATTGATAATTATATATGCTATTTATTTTATAATATTAATGTAGTGACTTTATAGTTTATGTGTAAATACAGTTGCATTTATTTTAATATTAAAAATTAAAATCGGACATTATCTATTTTCTGACCAAGTCATTGAATACGTTTTAACATAAGTTCTATAGTTTGGGGGCAACACATTTTATACATATTAGGTTCAGAATTATAGCTAATTTAAAATATATACATAGCAGTTGAATTTAATAGAATATCTTTCTTACATAAAACATTAGTAAGAGAGCTGCATTACCATAACAACTTTGAATATATCTTTTTTTTCATATTATAAATAAACACAAGTTTGCTCTATTTTATATTTAAATTAGAAAAACAATTCGCACAAAAAGATTTTAATTCCTTAGGGGTATTTTAAAGATTGAAAATTAATTTTCGAAATATGCAAATCATTTCTTCATTTCGAAAAAGCAAATATACATAGTTTTTAATTGCAGAAGCCTTACGAACTTCATGACTTGAACTAAAAACGAAAGAGAAAGTAAAATTGTAATTGTTTTGATAGTTATATACTGTAACGAGTCTAACCTTTTGAGATACTTTATAACGCTATTTGATTTGAGAAGCTCGCCTCGTGAATAAACTGCCTTATATCAATCACCATTGTTATATATATATATAGAGAGAGAGAGAGAAGTTGGTAAATAGGAAATGATGAGACAAAGAGATTGGAAGTGTTAATGTGTTGAGAGGAGACTAAAGATTAGTAAAATAGTAGAGCATATTATATTGGTGTAGGAATGTTACATAATCCTGGAAAAGTTAATATTTCACTCATACCCAGTTTATAAGTAATGTTCCTGACTCATATATAATTTTGTAACTATTGTGATAAGTAGAATTTTCAATTATAATCTTAGGTTGAGGACGCTTATTAGTAACCTATCCGCCTTTGTAGTAATAGTTTTCGTTCTATAATACAGAATAAAATCAGTTTGATTTTTCTTAACTAACTCCTTCCCGAATAAATATTTATTGATATTCTATGTCATATATTCAGTACTGATACGGGAGCGCTTGAGGGAGGTGCTAGGAGGGGATGCTATCCGTTACTCGGTACCAAAAAAATGTGACACTGATTCATAGCTTAATTTTGACTGATGCCACGAAGAGTCGTTACCATTTTTCTTTGATTAATTATCATCGCTTAGACCTGGATTCATAATTAAACCAAGCAACAATCAAAACATACGGTTACTTCTAGTGTATCTGCTCCAAAGAAGGCGAAGACGATTTTATCGAACGAGACAAATACATATTATATATTTATGGCAGATAGGAAAATTATGTACAAAATAGAAGATGATTAAAATTTCAGAAAAATTGAATGATTTATTTCAGAGTTACATTGTTACAAAGTAACGAGCTCAATAAGGTGTTGACCCACCTCTAGCCTGGAAGCCAGGTGCCACACGACGTGGCATAGAGTGATAAAACTCCCTAATGGTCTCCGGGGGTATTTCTTGAAACATTTGCTCCAATTGTCGGGCTAGGTCATCAACATTCCTTGGTCGATGCAGTCACCTTCCCATCATATCCCAGACATGCTCGATTGGAGAGAGATCTAGCTGACCAAGGAAGTGTTTGACAATCTGTAAGACCTTTCATAGCAACACGTGCCTTATGTGGTTGTGCATTATCTTGCTGAAAAATAAGGCCAGGGTACTGAAAAAGAAACGGTAGCAAAACAGGTCTCAGAATGTCGTGGACGTACCACTGTGCTGTAAGTTTGCCGCTAATGGCAACCAAAGGGGTCCGGCTCTCAAGGGAAATGGCACCCCAGACCCTAACTCCTGGTTGAGGGCCTGTGTGGCGTGCAATAGTAAAAGCAGGATCGGCATGCTGCCTTGGGCGTCTCCAGACACGTCTTCGATTATCGTCAGGACACAGTAGGAAGCAGTATTCGTCGCTAAACACTATACTTCACTAATCAGCATCATTCCAACCTGATCGAACCAAGCCCCACTGTAATCTGGTTCGACAGAGTGTAAGCGTGAGGGGCAGGTGGCGTAACGGTCAGTACGAGCTTAGATTTCGCTCTATCAGCCATTTGTGAATGGTCATGGTGGACACTTATGTGCTAGTCAAATGTCTGATGATTGATAACGATGAATCAGGCGCTGTGACAGCTGATCTCCGATCTGCTATGGGCCTAGGTCAACCGCTACCATCATGACGCTGAAATCTGCCACTGTCCACCCATCCTTGCCAGCATCTTCTAATTGCTTTGACCCATATGACGAGCGATTCTCCAATTTGCCCAGCCTGCCTCTTTCCATCCAATGATACGACAACTTTCAAACTCTGATATTTGCTCGTAATGAGCTCCAATCCTGTGGCGAGGCATTTTTTCAGTCGTTGAAAGGTATCCTAAATCTCAATGCAACAGAAAATTTGATCATCAGTTTGAGAATCGCTTCTTTTATACACCTGCTGATTGCGCAGTTCCGAAGTGCTGTCGCTCCCGCTATTCATTCATTGAACACCAAATTCTTATCATTTGCATGTTTGGTCCAAATGGCTTTGTATACGATATTTCATTACAATCGGGAAGCTCCTTCTTGGTGCATCATTTTTTTTTTTTTTTTTTTTTTTGTTATAGAGTGTATTTTGCCCCTTTAAAATTACAATCAAAAAATTATAGAGCTAATATCTTATTCTGAGAATGCATAAATATCAAGCAGTCCAAAAGTTTTGGAATTCCTTTTCATGGGGGACTTTACAACTGGAAATGCATATGGCATTGTAAAGCAAAATAATTGTGCATTAAATACTCTAATAAAACTAGAAAGAATCTTTTTCTCATTTTTAGTTCAAAATTTTAAAAATTTCTTTTCTTTATCAAAATTAATATCAGTAATTTTTATCTTACAAGTTCTTTAACTTAAATATATTCTCTTTGATTATTTGATTGAAATCAAAACCACAATACTTTGATTAAAATTTTAATCATACATTGTACGAATTTCAAAGATAATAGCTCTTGAATTATTGACTGCAAGATAAAATTATCATTAAATTAATTTCTCAAAGCATAGATAAAAATAATAGGAAAATAAACTGCTGTTTGTAGAAAATGCAACACCATGAAGGAATCATCAGAATCAAATGAAATTCACAGCAAATGTCAATTATAGGATATTATGCAAATTAATAAAGTTTCAGAGCCATCGCGCGTGCGCGGCGCGCGCAGCGCCCTCTGAATTGATGCTGAAAGCGTATAAATAAAGTGCTGTAGCGGGACGTTGAAAAAAGTCTATGATTATTTGTTAGTGGCAAACGTTTAGTGAGACCTGAGTATGCCTCCACGACGGAAGAATAAGAAATTCAAGCAACTTACGGAGTTTGAACGAGGGAGGATAATCGGCCTTCGAGAAGGAGGATTTTCCTATCGCGCAATAGCAGCTCGTATGCAGCGGAACAGTTCCACAGTGATGCGAGTTTGGAAGCAGTGGACCGACGAGCACCGAACAACTCGAAAAACAGGCACTGGACGACAGAAGGTGACGTCAGAGCGCGATGATCGACACCTGCTCCGCATGGCGGTGAATGATCGCACAGCTTCCTCCAGGCAGCTGGCAGCACGTTGGTCTACTGCTACAGGTGTACAATTGTCGGCTTCGTCGTCGTCTGCTGCGCCGTGGATTGCGTGCAAGGGTGCCTTTATACAGGATTCCCCTCACGGCGAATCATCGACGGCTGCGTCGGCAGTGGGCTCTTGAGCACAGAGACAGGCGAGCTGATTGGCACCAAGTTGTCTTTTCAGATGAATCACGCTTCAATTTGTGGACCCATGATGGCCGTGTTCGTGTTAGACGTTATGCCGGTCAACGCTGCCTTCCTGAGTTTATTATTGAACGACATAGTGGTCGAACACCCGGAGTTATGGTCTGGGGTGCGATTTCGTATCATGGACGATCCAATTTGATACGAATTGAGGGTAATCTCAATAGCAACAGGTACGTCCGTGAAGTGCTACAGCCCGAAGTCGTTCCTTTCCTTCAAGGCATCCCTGGAGCTATCTTTCAACAGGATAATGCACGCCCACATGTTGCGCGGACTGTTCGAGACTTCTGTTCAGCACAACGCATGCAACTTCTTCCTTGGCCTGCTCATTCACCGGATATGTCGCCTATTGAGCACGTGTGGGATATGGTTGGTCGGCGTCTCGCTCGTGATCCGCGTTCTGCAGTTTCCAAAGACGAACTTTGGTTGCGCATACAAGCGATATGGAATTCTCTTCCTCAAGCAGATATTCAACATCTGTTTGACTCCATGCCACGTCGTATAGCAGCATTTATTGCAGCGCATGGTGGCTGCACCAAATACTGATTTCGGACGCTTAATTTGTTTCTTTTGTTTTGAAAATTTCATCATTTATTTGTATCAGTACAAGTCGTTTCTGCATTAAATTTCATTTGATTCTGATGATTCTTTCATGGTGTTGCATTTTCTACAAACAGCAGTATATATATGATGAATACTATATATATATATATATATATATATATATATATATATATATATATATGATGAATATGTATATATATATGATTAATACATTTTCTGTGACATCAATGTTATATGTAAAAAAAAAAATTTATTTGTAAACTGTTTAATCGATAAAATATAATATGAAATATTTTCTCAATCACTTTTATACGAGTTGAGTTATCATCAATCATGAGTTATAATCCAAACTCTTCCGTTTAGTACATGAAGGAAACAAAACTAATATTAGAATGCCGAAACCAATGTCGTACATTAAATGAGCTTTGTACCATAGTTTGGAGAAGAACAAAAGTAAAAATTCTGTAAATCATAATCATTCACATTATAATGCCCCTTTATGAGTTATAAAACCAATAACCAATGCATTATCACTTAGATACCGTTATATTCAGTGTGTACAGTGAGATAATATATTTAAAGTTACTCTTAAGAACCAGAAAGCTAAATGTCGTTACTCGACATAACCCTTTAATAAATAAACGTTTCTTAAGTTCTTTGGCGTCAAGTGAGCAAGTGATTCCCGATTTTGACAACCACCAGATTCGAACATTTATACAATATTTATACTACCTCCAGCGTGTTTTATAGCATCTTAAAACAAAGTCGTTTGCATCCACATTGTTTCGTTAATGGTATGTGGAGTTTGAAATGGGGACCTTTCATTACTCGCCAACATAATCTGAAATTTATCGCCAAAATTTGTTCCGTCTCACAGCAATAAGGATGCTTCGCTTACATAAATAATCGCAGAGAACTGCTTGCTTTGTGCTCTTTACATTCTTATGAGAAAGGAAATTTTGCTCGTATTGAATTTTTCTGCTTCCGCATATAATGTGAAAGACCTTTCCGCTCGTTTCGACAATAATTCACTTATTTATCGGTTTGCTTAAGTAATGTATTTGACACATCTCAGCATTCATAAACACTAAAGTATTTTGAGCAAACTTATTAAAAAGTGAGCTTGCGAGCGGTTAAAGGAATGCGCCCTTTATTTTACGAACCTATCAGTGATTAAATATCTTAACTTTACAGTTTAGCGTCCTTTGCGAATAACCTTCGACTTAAGATCAAATGGTATTACTGGTTTTCAACTTGCTGATATTTTTAAGGGTTGTAAATGAAATATTTTATCGCTTCTGCTTAAAACTGCTCAGATATATTGGTTAACTATCATAATCTAAAGTAATAAACAATATATATTAAGCACAATGGAAATTAACTATAAAGCAACTTAAAGTAAACAAAACATAATTTCCTGTATTAAAGGATTTTATATTGATAGCAACAAAAATAATAGTATCTAACATATAAAGAAATCATTTTCTAGGTAATTAACATTTGACACAAATGTTATTTTCAGTAAGCAGATAATAAGATTATAATAAAATATAAAAATGTTCCTATTATGTCATTTTCATTTCTTTAAGAAGTTGAATTTTATATGCATCCATGGAGGTACTCTTCTTTAGAAATATAAATAGCTGATAAAAATCAATTTGCTTATGGAAATGAGTTACATATCTTTCTTATTTTATATCATAATGAGGATAAATATATAATTATGTATGCTTTTAAATAGATATTTAACATATTGAAAGTAAATATAATTTATAATTGTTTTCATGTATTAAATTAATTTATAGTTTCAGTATTTGGTCATAAACCTTAAAAATGTAAAAAAAAAAAAAAAATTCTAAAGCAATTTATCATTCACTAACAAAATTATTTATTATATGTTCTAAATTAGTATATTTATTCTTCCGTGTTAAGGAAGAATATATATTTCATATAACTCTATAAAGATATAAAGACATATTGGACTGCTTAAAATTTAAAACTCAAATACAAATGCGTTTCCAAATCAAAACAAATAATGTTGAAACCGAAACTAATTTAAAGCAACAGTTAAAGCAAATATGGAAAATTTAAATTAATATGCCAGTATAAGAAATTCATGAATACCAAAACATTGACAATTAGAGAATTAAAACAATATAGTTCAATTATTACAAATCATTAAATAGGGGAAGGAAAACGACCGAAAAGTCTAAAATTATACAAAACATATCTTCAAAAAAAAATGCGTCAAAAATAATTTTCAACAAATGCACACATTCAATTTTTTTTAAGTTTATAAAAATTATGTGACTAATTAAGAGGAAATTATCACGTAAAATATCGTTTCCTCGCTTAAAAATTTCCGATTTATATCCAAGGAAATTACTCTCCTTTCTCTGCGGTTTCCTAATTTGTCTCCCAGTTTTAAACTGTTTTCCTCATATTTAAACTTAGTTAAAACTTCCCTTACTCACTTAAATCATCTATATTCCCGGATATCCTGAAGACCCATTACGCCAACAGTTAAACGGGAGTCTAATGAAGTTTCCTTGTAGAGCCCCAGTTATACAGCTTTGCAAAAGGTTGCTTCTCTACAGATCAGTATGATGGCGATTTTCACGATGAGTCCGTTATCTGTGATTCAATGTTTCCTGACTCTAGCGCAATGTCGAGACATCAGAAACCGGGACGAAAACAGATTCCGGTCGTTTTGAAGGCTTAGTCATCACTGGGCCAACAGATCCTCCCGAAATTGGAAATATCCTTCAACGACCTAAAGTTAAAAATAAAGGTTTTGGAGTTTTCTCTTCTAAAAGGCGAACGATTCGCTTTCAAAATGCAGCTATTTCGAACAGGAATGTCAGTTGGGAAATTGGGGACAAACATTTCGGAGTTTAAAGAATCGTGACATGCTGGCCAGGGAGTATATATTGTTGGATCTGTTTTATTTCGAGAATGGCATCTAAAACCTGGAAAGAGTTCTAACAGTTTAATTGTAAAAAAAAAATGTATTGCATGAGTCGTTAAAGAATAAAATGAATCCATTTTGTTCCATTTTTAAAAGAAATTGGAATAGACTTCTAAAGAAATTGGAATTTTGTATGCTTAAATTAGTAACAATGTATATTATTTCTTAAGTTTAAAATCATTCTATGGTATTTCCATTAAAGTGTCAGAATAAAAATAAATTTAAAAGCATGAATATTTCATAATGTTATGCATGTTTAATAACTCTTTTTTTTTTAAAAAAAAAAAAAATAGTTTTATGTTTCTAATATCATTTGACAAGTCTTTCAGTGATAAGCAATTGAGAAAAATAGGTTAAAAAATTTTCTAAATTAGGTATTTTCTAAAATTTAAACAATAAACACTTCTAAAGAGGATATGTGAGATATTGAAAATATTTCAATATTTAAACAATCAAAATAATACTAAAAAAGGACTGCAAATTAAAATTGGCTTTGCTGATTTCATTTTAACATGTAATAACGTTTTTTCTATAAAGTTCTCGAAAAAGTGGAATTATTCAGAATGAATATCAATTAAAGTAAAGTAAGCGTATTTCCTATCCCCAGGATTCACAGATGTAATTACAATCAATAAAACAAAATACATTCTTCAAATTCCTCTGTTACATTTTTATTTTCGCACGCAAAACATTCTAAAGTAGAAAAACGTTGCCAATGTAAACTACCAAAAGAATAAAAACAGACGATTCTGCCATGAAAACCAATTATCAATTTAAGTATTAAAACAAGAGAAAACGATAAATTATTAAGATGGACAATTATATTCTATTCGGATATTAAAATAAAAGAATTCAATAAAATGTTAAATTAAATATATTTTAGCTATGTAAATATGCTTTAAGCCAACCAAATGTAATTATTAAAATCCTAATGTATTATGATGTCATCTTTTGAATCTAACATCACGTAACCTTTATTTTACACCGACGCATTTTTGTTGACTCCATTTTCTCAAAACAATATGTCAGCACATATTAAAAATGTCTACAAAACATCGTTACTTTAATACTTAACCGTTTAATTTAGAGCGTCTCAAACGTGATTCAGAAATTGGTATATATATATATTAATGATTTTGTTTACAAAGATACATAATATATTGGTTTGATTTTTTTTTAAATAACTTTATTCAAGTTATACACAGTTGGTTTGGGTGGTGGATTTCATAATTTAGAGCCATGATTAAGAGACCGAAGACAACATCTATGATCTCTATCTCTCTATCTTCTTTTTCACTGTCCTAACTTCCACATCACGAGAAGACTATAAGCCCCCAACTAAATTTAACGTTTACAGTCCCTTATTATCCAGCATAATAGTCTTTGTTGGAAACATAATTCGAAATGTTAGAATTCCTTATGACGTGACTACAACGTCATCGGTTATGAGTTCTTAACCCGAAACTCTCTATCGCAGTTCCATATAATAACAGAATCGCCTACAACAAATCGATGCATTTAAAGCACTGAATAGCTTATACTGAAATATTTAATTAACATAATCCTTAAAATTGTATTATAATATTAGCCTTTCCTAAATATTTATTAGGTAATTTGAATAGCTTTATGTTAAAATCTTTTTTGACAGATAAAATTGAAATTTAAGCTTTCCAACTTACGAAATGAACATATTTTGTATTAAAAATATCATTCTTAACATTTAATTAAAAACTTAGTTACAATGTCTTATAAATGTCAACATGGTCTTCTTAAGATTACTGTTTTTAAATCTATTTGAAAGCGGAGAAAATTTGAAAAATTATAATTTAGTAATATTGTATTTATTCTGGATAAATTATAAAAACATGTGTGTGTGAGTGATAGTATTTTTTAATGGCGCAAAAGAGCTAAATGTGGCTATGTGGCACCAAAAAAGGTACAGCCGTTTCCTACACATGTGAAAAATTTAATAAAAAATAAGTGTGAGAGAGAGAAAGAGTGATAGTATTTTTAACGGCACAAGAGCCAGATGCGACCATGTTGCCAAACAAGGCAAAGCTGTGATCCAGACATATGAAATAATTGCAAAAGATAAAAGCTGGTTGGCAAGAAGGAGGGTCGAAAATAGAGAAGGATCAATAGAATATCCCGTGGGTGCATCACCCGTGTTTACCAAAGTCAGCCTCATGCGTAAAAAAAAGGTTATTAGGGTGACTCAAGGTCATGATGCTAGAGCCTACCGTACCCACCTGAAGAATAAATAATAAAAAGAAGTTATTATATAAGGAATATATAAATATATAAAACTTTCAGAATTTAAAAAAAAAAACAACTTTTATTTATAAAAGGGAAAAAAATGTATATATATATATATATATATATATATATATATATATATATATATATATATTAAACCCTGTTCCACATTATTTATTACAAAACTGCTTTATATCTCATAGATGGCAGTGAGATCTGAGTGTTATGGTCTAAAAATTTGCGGTCGATATTTTTTTCGTCGAGTCTTGGGTTGGAGTTCTAATGCCACTAAATACCCTCTATATATGGAGGATGATGCTCGTTAAATCTGTCGAAGCTCCAAGTCCTCCCGCTGGGGTAATGTAAAAGATTGGAGAGTTGGGTACCTGCCAAGATGTCATTCTCGTCACGTTCTCAGAATTATGCGATCCGAGGCTTCTAAATGAGGCGTCACTACACAATTAATAAAATTATTCTCCCTATAACCTATTTACATAATGAAAAACAAACATATTCCTCCTTTTATATTGTTTTTATCAGCATATGATTTTGAAAATCAATACTTTTAAAGCATAGCCAATATAAATTCTTTCATGTGTGAATAATCATTTATCAATGTATTTGCTCGATTAAAATCCTTGAACAATTTTAAAAAATCTGTATATAAAACAAAAAAAATTATTCATTCCATCAAAGAAAGGGATTGTAATATGCTTCAACAAAATAATAATTACCGATTCTCGAAGTTTATTTTGAAATCGATAAAACGAATTTTATTGTAAGAAATTAAGTGAAAGTTAACACATTTTCATAGTCCTTTGAAAAGATGAAAATAGGACACAATTAAGTTTTCTTTAAAAACTTCATAATGCTCTTTACTTATAATTTAATGTGCGACAATTTTATTGATTATCATTCATGCTTCTTCAGTTCTTAAAATTCAATGTAGATTTTTTTGTTATTTATTTTAGGTGATGTAGTAATTTAAAAATGATCAAATAATGGGAAAAAAATTATTACCTTATTTTAATTGCATGATTTTCCTAAATGTTTGAAAAACATTTCATGGCCTTAACTATCTTTTTAGTGAGTTATTTATATTTTTTTAACAGCGTTAGAGTGAAAGACGAATCATTTTATTGACCTACAAAACTATAAACTGCCTTTTCTCAGCTTTTTATTTTTCATGATGGTCTTTTATTTAAAATGCTAAAAATTTGCAAATCACTGTAAAGTTTTGAAATTCTTTCTGGTTAACTTGTAAAATTTCTTTGATAACTCTGATTATGGAAAAAGAATTAACTGTTATTTTATTAGGAAATCCACCAAATTAAAAGTAACTTTTTTTACTGTTTTTCGTAGTGCCTTATGGATTAAAAAAATTATTATACGCTCAAAAACTCTAGTTACAGCCAAACCCATTCACAGAATTATGAGAAACACTTTCATGTAATTCAGAAAAAGATTGTTTAAAAATAATAAAAATTGAAGAAGTAGTGAAAAACTTAAACTATATAGATATATTTTCAAAAAAAAATTACACTTTTAAATAATTGTTGTATGAAAAAAGGAAGTTTTCTTCGAAATACATATTTTATGCATATTCAAATATAGTGAAAATAATTTTTTTCTTTTAAATATCTAATATAAAAATGGTCAAAATATACCGTGTCCCCTTACAGTAAAATTATGAATTGACATAAATGGAGAAAATATATTTTTATGTTTATGTGTGTGTCAT
>BMAW01125138.1:249322-266035 GCA_019974015.1 Nephila pilipes | reverse complement strand
TGTGTGTGTAAGAACAAACCTCAATTAGTATAAATCACGACATATAATTATCTAAGAATATCCAACACAAAATCAATGAATATGTAAAGAAATTCAAAAACAAATTAGTATTCATACAAAACAGGTAAAAAATTATATAGTAATTAAACAATCTAAAATTTAAAAACCAAAAAAGTCTTTTAAAGAACCAGAAAATTTTTACTAGAAAGCCAAGTGAAATAAAATCAAAAATTTAAAGTAATGGAAATAATGTAATTAATAATACTCCATGCTTTGGAATGGAATAAAATGTGTTTATATCGGTAATTACTAATAAACCATCATACTTCAGGGAATTATATAAAATATGGTAAAAATTCAAATATCAAAAAATTCAGAAAATCAACCATAGAATAAAGTAAATAAACTCAGTATTCATCTTCAATTTAGCTACAAACAACCACATTACCTATATTTAAACATCTAAAATAATATAAAACTAATTAAAAATCTAAATAAAAAGAAATATTAATAAAACCAAAAATTAATTAAATTGATCAAAAAAGTAAACATTCTAAGACTAAATATAACATAACAAAGTTACCAATGACATGTCATCAGAAACAGTGTTGAAACATTTTAAAGACTAAAGAAACAAATATAGAAAGAAAGTAATTATATAATCATATAAAAAAAAACTTTAGCAAATTTCAAAAAAATAAAACATTACTTATAACAAAATCTTTAAAAAAATATATAAAACACTACACAAATTTCTTACGTATGCTCTTACCAACTCTACACAATGAAAGAATTCCCCTCCACATTAAAAACTGATTGATTAATTTGAATTAAACTACATCGGGAAATTTATTGATTTAAATAATTAAAAAAAATTATCTGCTAAAAAATAACTTAATAAACATCAAAGAAAAGATATTGAATAAAAAATATTTACAAAATTAAAACATCAAAAATTAACTAACAAATAACATCTTCAGAAAATGAGAAATAGATCGAAAACAACATTTGAAAATGAGTCATCTAGATCACAAAAACCTATTTATTCAAACAAACATTTAATAAAAATAAAAATTTAAAAATATAATGAGAGAACAAAAGAGAAAGATGGAAAATTATAGAGACAAAAATATTTAAATTAAAAATATATTTATGTACATAAATTTTTAATAACATTGAAATTCAGTAAGATCATCAATATATCTAAATAATTTGAAATTATTGTTATCTCTAAATTTATATTCAAAGAAATCTAAACAATTATTAGCTATTCTATTACTAGCTAGAACCCCTTGAGGAATATATTTTATTTACTTATAGTTTTTACAATTATAACTAATATAATTCTCTTTTAATACAAAATTAATAAGAAATTTCAAATTTTTCATAAGAAATAGAACCATTAATTTTTCATTCCTTATAATTATAACCAAAAAAAATTTAATTAAATCATATATTTCTTATTGGTCATGTGAAATTTTACTCTGAAAAAGGGAGACCATTTATGCTAAATATATACTGATATTATAAGAAAATACAATTACTACAAAGAAAAATATGTAATTAATGTTTTAAAATAGTGTTTTAAGTTAATTGATGAGTATAATAATTATTTTTTAAAAGTATAAATTTAAGTATAAACGGTTTTTCTCAGATTTGTATTTTCAATACATCAATGCACTAAAAATGCTACTCCTTTTGCAAATACTTACCAATCACTTCAGTTTTTTCTGTGTAATATGTATAATACATATAACAAAATTAGAGATTCATTTTCCAATAAAATGATTACTTTTCTAATTAAGAAAATTAAAATATATGGAATGTTGGAGTTTTTGTTAAACTTTAGCATATGTTTAAATATTTTATTTTTTTCTCCAAAAATAAACACGTTATTGTAAAATTGATCCCGAAAGTTGTTTAAAATATTTTTGAAAATATTACAGAAAAGTTTATATTAAAATATTAGTAAATACAAGGGATTAAGGTACTGAATTGTTCCAAAACTTTCTTAAGAACTTTAAAGTTTTAAACTTTTATCAGCATTAATTCAAATTTTCATATTTAATCATTTTCTTGAATTGAAACACTGTATGGTATGCTAAAACATAATTTTCAAATGCGTAAATAAAAAAGAGTTATTCAAAGGGTACCGAGTCTCCTCTAACTTTCACACAAAAATAAACACTCAGTAGACTACAAAAAATCTTTGAACTCTAAATGTGGGCTTACATTTCTCAATTCGCTTCTAAATATGGTGGAAACTAACCTCTCTTCACAATGGTAACACCAGGAATGAAGCAGTAGAGTTCTTACAGCACTGATGGTGCGTTTATAGCATATGCAGACGTAAACATACCGGTACCCATTCACACATTTTAACATTTAATTATTGTATACGCAGCACTATTTCCTGTAATATTTAAAAGTCGAAGATGCAATGAATCAGTTAACATCAGTCAAACAAAAAAAAATACTATACAATTACATAAAATTCTCGAAACGAATACAATGCTTAACATACTAAAGGACTCATAATATTCAAATATGACAATATTTACTTTTCAATACAATATTTGCAATTCAACACTTGCAATAGTTACAGATAAAAAACAATAAGAAGAATGTATATACTTTTATTCAAACATAGGTGAAACACAGATTTTAGAGACAGATTTCTTAAATACCAAATTGAGTTCTTATTTGAACAACACGAATTCTTATCGTCTCCAAAATATACATTATGAATATCCATTTGTGTATTGATAAGTTACCTTCTGCTAGTAACTCTAAATCGCCAATTTAGGCATTATTCTTTTCAAATCACTTCTTATTTCTTTGTTGAAGTTCATTTAAATAATTACAATGTCACTTTTTCCAGATTAACTGTATTAGTTTCGTAAGCCTCTGCCAGTTTTTAAATTTATTATCATTTACATTAGAGAAATATAGTTTAGAAACATCAGTTGGGGTGCGTCCTAGAAATTTTCTTTTTCTTACTCGTAGAATAAAAAACTTAAAATCATATTCTTTTGTTGTCTAAAGAGGAGGAGTTTCGTATTCAAGATTTCTACAATCTGAGGGTTTATAGTTTAAAATTCTTCATAATTTAAATTAGCACCGTTAAAAACTCTTTTTAAATGATATTTAAAGGCTTTTACTAAGGCTTCCCTAAGTCCACCAAAATTTGGAGGTTTTATGAATATCTAGTCAAAATCGTCTTTAGATAAAACACTATCCAAATCTTAGCATGGAGTCTGAACCATTCAATAAAGTCTCATAATTCCTTTATTTGAACTTCGAAATTTTTTGGTGCTATCAGAAAACAATTTACACTTTTGAAGTGGTGGAAAATGAATCTTTCTAATGTGTCTATGACTGCCTCTGAACTCATATCTGACACAATTTATAAATACATTGCCTTGAAAACAAAGCATACAAAAATAAATCTTAAAATGCCCTTATGTTGATTTCTAAATTTGATGAAAAAGCAACTACTCATGTCCACACCTGCACAATTAAACGTAAAATTTATCCATACTCGTTCTGTAAGAAGATCACTCATCATTTGAAATGATATAACTGGATTGGCTTTAAAATAAATGATACATTTGTGAACAACCTTTCGACAGGTGGATCTACCAAGCAAAGGCCTAAACTTTTCTTTTGCATAACTAAGTTATGCCGATGCATTTACTTGGAAAGATTTTGCATGAATATAATCAATAATAAGTAAAGTTAATTTGTGATTTTTGGGAATAGTAGCACAGAGAGGATGCTTCTCTTAGCAAAGTTATAACTTGAGTAACCTAAGCAACCTTCAACTGTCAAAACTCTATCAGAATCTAGGAACGGTTTTATTGACTGTGTTGGTTAAGGTGTTTAATTTCATATGAAAATATTTCTCCTTTTAAACAAATTTAATTAAAACTCCGTGTTTATGCATGGTTTAATTCATCTATTCCAAGTGACTTTGATGTTCTGAGTAAGAAATTCTGTGCATTGTTCAAAAATCTGAAACAATAACTCAAAATATGAAGAACAGTTAAATAATTTTAATTCAAATTAAGCATTTCATGGATAAAATTATTTAAAGTAATGTTTAAAAAAACAGGAATGTCTTCAAATTCATCACACTGATATTTTTTAAGTTCTGCTTTAAATTCTTCATATTCTTTGGACACAGCAATTGCTTGCTTTGGATAAGCACTGCCAGATAGAAATGTGGGACAATTGAACCATATTTTGCAGTTAACCAATTTATCGGGTTCCATTCCCCGTGAAAGGATACCTTCTAGGTTCTGCTCAGATGCCACATGATCCCACTGGTTTATGGATGTGTTCTACTCTTTTTTTTTCTGCGCCATCATTTTTAGAACCATTTGATCATTTTGGATTCATAAAAATACTATCATGGAATCTCTCCATAAGAAAACTGTTGCTTCCTTCATTGAAACAAAGACTCTTTTGATTAACTTTTATAGTAAGACTACAGTATATAATTCCAGTCTTGGGATTGTAAGGCTTTTCACCGGTGCAACTTTCGATTTTTCAGACTCTAGTCTAACCATGGATAGACAAACTGCTAGACTTACAATGAACCAGGACTCCAAAGCACCATTCTGAAGCATTGGAGGAACCATGTATCTCTTTCCGTCTAGTTTTTTCAATCACAATTCATCTTTCAATATCAATGATGCTCTCTAACTAAAACATTATGCCATTATTGATACTCTACAGTTGGAAGTGAGTCAATCCAATCGATTTTTAAGCTCCAAAGCTTCTGAATAAATATGATGACTCGAGCTATTATAGGACCATGTAGTCCTAAAGGATCGAATATTCTTGCTATAAAAGACAGCTCATTCCTTTTTGTGTGCAAAGTACCAAGATCCACTTTGACTCGGAAAATAAAAACAGTCTTCCATTGGTTTCTAGGACACTCCTAATGTTTTGGTTTCGCGTGGATTTGAGAAATTGTAATTTATATCAACGCTTGATGATAGTTCTGGAGATCTTGTGCACCATTTATAAAGCTGCATTCTAGCATTATGCATAATAACTGTAAGTTTCTGCTGCAACTCTTTAACCACCTCTAAAGTTCGGGCTCCTTACAGCACATCGTCCATGAAAAAGTTGTCCCGCAACACATGTGGTACAATCGGAAAATTACTCTTTTCATGAATAGACAATTGTTTCAAAGTCCTCATACCAGTTAGGGAGCACTCATAGTTCCATATGTAAATGGTACTAACTAATAAGTTTTAAGTAATTCAACAGGCGTATCACTCCGCAAATTTCTTTGAAGTTTGTGTTGACTTGGATCTATGAGTATCATTCGATGTATCATCTTCACGCCAGCTGTTAATGCATACACATATTTTTTGAACTTCATCATTATCATAAATAAGTCATCTTGGATGGCTCTTTCTTGCTCCATTATTGTACTGTTATGAGTTCAGTGAAATACTAATAGTGGTCATGAAGGAACAATTAAATACAATGAGTAATTTTGTACTTGTTTTCTCGAGCCTTAAAACCCATGATGTGTGTTATAGAACACCACATTGGGTTCTCTTTCTTCCTCTACTACTCTCATATGGCTAAGTTTTAAATAATCATTTACGATGCTTTTGTATAACATTAAATATTCATCGTCTCTAGTCCAAAATCAAATTTCCTAAATACAAAAGATCCTCTTCAAGGGGCAAAGCATTCGTCACGAATCGCGAGTTCACTATTTTTACTTATTTCTCATTGGAGAGTTTCTACCTCCCAAAACTTCTTTAACGTTATATTTAAACTATTTTCCCTAATTAACCTTAGTTTCATGAACTGGAACTACACTGCCCCTGGCCATATAACCAAACGTTATATTTTGTAAGAGCAATCGTGAATTCTGCGCATGTATTTTTCTAAGTCTCAATAGTTAATAGAAAATCTCCGCACCTAATAAAATATCTATTTTTGGAACTACATCTATAATAAAATGTCTATTATACTATATTAAAATTATAACCAGGAAACCGAATTAAATCTGGCAAATTTCAACAAGGACATTAAGTATCTTTTGGAGGAGAGAAAGAGATTAAATCTGTAATTTATTTATCTATTAGCATAATTAATTTCTTTCGAAACTTTTATTTTTATTCCCTATAGTAGTTCTAATCCATCCATTAATCTTCAATGATGAATCGAAGCACATTTGATTTCTAACATCTAACACCTAGCTTCTAGACAGCCACCATTTTCATTTTTAATCAAAATACGAGCAATAAACAATAAACTTTTTTTTTGGCAAAACTGATTGCTACTATATTTTGAGAAAGTTCAAAGGAAGCGAGAGAGAGAACCACACACCAATTCTCTTAATTCTAACTTTCAAGGATTGATGCAAATATTTTTTTAGAATTGTTAATTTCTGTATTACGTTTGATGACGCTTCTCAATAAATTAATCATTTTATTATGCGTCTTCCAACGGAAATAATTTCTGCTTTTACATCGCTAAACACTACATTCTGCGGCTAAACATTAAAAACACATATTACTCATTTTAATTACTATTACAAGATTCTGTGCAGAAAGCTTGAAAAATTGGAGACATAAATATAAGCCATGACTTCTATTTTGACTCATGACACATTTATAGCTTCTTACTTTTGATAAGAATACATTGGAAATACTTTTCTGAAACCTTGAATTATGAGGAAATGTTCGTTTACTCATCATTTGATATATTATATTTTCGTTTCCAATTGATTCATTTTTGATTTACCTCTCGAAAAAGATAAATATGGCATTTTCTGATAAAGTGGTGCGGTTTAAAAAACGATTATCTAACCGTTTTATTGCCGGGTGAGTTTTCACTTCACGATCAAGCCCACTAAAAGTTTTATTAGAAACCTACACATATAAAGATTTTAAATCAATTACTTTTCGCAACTAAGAATAATACTTAAAATAATATATATAGCACATAATATCGATCAAATTGTACAAAATTATCATTAAGTAATTTTTGAGCACTTAGAAAATTGTTTAAACTACTCTCTTGTGAGAGTCGGATAGAATTCGCTTAATATTACAAATTTATATTTCTCGTAATCATTGATATCTTTTTAATTATATATATATATATATATATATATATATATATATATATATTCTTATTTTCTGATAACATTCCAAATTATCCTTTAATTAATGCTATCACGCTCTCTTTAAATCCGCTAAATCAGCCTTCTCACAATCATAGGCCTGTAGGGATAATCTCTACTAAATTCTGTGTCAGTATCCAAAGTCCCTGAAAAATCTCTTCATCCAATACCCAGTGATTACCACATGGTCTGAAGAAATCCCTCCGTATAAATTTGAAGCAAGGTAAAATTCTCTTACGCTGTAGTCAAGACGGCAAGGCTACGTCTTTGCCATTTTCCCCATGTAATCCTCTCTCAGTTACTTATTACCTCTTTCATATCAAAATAAATAAACAAGCTTTATGCAGAAATATTCTCATCACAGCCATGAATCCTAATGTCATACATATATATGTGGGGGGAAAGTGTGCGTGTGTGTGTGTATGTGCATGTGTGGGTGTGGGTGTGCGTGCGTGAGTGCGGTTCATGATATATTTTCTCCTAATATATTTCATAACATTTCTGCTTTATTTCTTCCGATACATTTTTTTTTTGTTTTGAATACTTTTTCAATCAACTGGAAGAAGTAGAATAAGATTCTACTCGATTAAGCATTGAAATTGTTAATATTCTGACGCTGTTAATCAGATTTTCAGTGCTTCTATTTTAGGTTTCTATGTAAGTTTTCATATCTCTATGAGTTAGTTTTTTAATAGTATTTAACTGTAAACTCCTTTTCTAATTGTAATAACTTAATTTATTCAAAGAGTTTTGAGCAGATTATTTACGAATATCTGCCAATTCTAATTGCTTTTCTAATTGAGTCAATTTAATTTTCCCTGGCTCTAACTTTGTTTCGTTTTTGGATTTACTAACTCTTTCTTTCCTTTATTGGCTTATTTCCCTCAATAACATAATCAACAACATTCCAAACAAATTTAGTATCATTAATTAGCAAATCACCATCATGAAAAATATTTCTCAGCTACTTCTGCCCCATCGGGAATTCCCAAATCTAATCCCTCAATAACAAGAATTAGCACGCCTTTTTTTTTTTTTTTAAATATTCCAATTATAGACATAGTAAAGAGAAAATTAGGGAGAAAAAACACTTATGAGAAAATCATTTCCCCTCTAAGGCAGGATCGCTGTTTTGTTATGGTGCGGTCACTTTTGTTCTGATATGGAACTTTAATTGTGATTTAATCCATGAAAGAATAGCGCGTACTGAATCACTCAAAGAATTTCGTAAATTATTAATTGCATTAACACTTTTCAAAATTTGTGGTATTTACACTCGACCATTTTAATTCCACAGGTTTACTCGCTTAAGTTCTCACTTACACACACCAAAAAAATACAATAGACAGTAGAAAGCTTTTAACTCCATCTGGGTTTGATTTTCTTAATTTACATACAAACATGGCGAGAACCAATCGCTCTTTACAATAGTTGCCCTAGAAATGAAACAGAAAATTTCTTATAATATAGATGGGTGATGATCGCACATGCAAGCGTTAACAGGTGGTTCTTCTTGGTGTTTTCTTTGAAACACCAAAAAACTCTTCTTTAAAATTTTCTTCGCCGTAAAATTATGTATTTTTATAGAATTCACAATGTGAACTTAAACATTCAGGAAATCATCTAATGTTAAGTATTAAAAGTTAATTGCAACAAAGAAGTTTCCTCCTCTTTATATCAAAATTTCAGAAACTGGTTTCATAAGACATGTGCCTTTTATTTTCTCTTCTTAGAAAAGAAACCTATAAGAAAAGTTCTTATTTAATGTTTTAACATCCGATTAAATTTTCTTTTCTTTTAAGTGCTGTAAAATTATTGAAAAATTATCATATAAGATATATCATTATATATAGAGAGAGAGAACTGTACCTATAGTTTCTTTTCAATTCAAATCTGTCTCTATTTTTCCATCACAGTTTTCAACAAACCTCAGTACATTTAAAAACCATTTTGCACTCTTCTGTAATATTGTAAAGTTCTAATTGTAGTTCATTTTCTTCCAACTTATCAGATAATTTAAAAGAATCTTATTTTATTACATTATTAAAAAATTAAAATCATGCTTGATTTAAAAGTATTACTTTTTGTTATCTATTGTAGATAGCTTTCATTCTTTCATATTAACAGAAGATAAGTATAACTTCTGAGTTTTGATAGCCAATACATTGTTTTAATATTATGTTATTTACTCGTATACTACGAAACTGCATCAAAAACTATCGCCATGTATAAATCATGTGCTCCTTTTGATATCTGTAGCTGACAGATGCTTGAATATTCCAGAATTCCTTATAATAAACATATTACACGCAATATTGCTTATAAAATTTCATCAGATTTATTCATAATTGAAAAATTTAGCAAAAATAGAATGCACTTCAAGCACATATCAACGCTTGATCAGAATTAATTTCCCAAAACTAATCTGAATTTTTCCTTTTAAAAATATCTTACTAGTGAAAATGAAATTCAAAAAATTTGTTTTAAAAAAACAGAACTTGAGGAGGATTTTTAATGGCAATACTGAATTGAATCGTATATATTTTTTTCTTATTGTACACTTTAAGTTAATATTCGTTGTCTTTGAAATTAGCTGAATAAGTAGCAAATGTTTTTCTCTCTAACTTGTACAGTTATTTTAGAATGCGATTTCAGATAGAAACGAAGTTTTAATTAAATATATATATATATATAAAGTAGGTATTCATTCATATATATAAATTTTATAGAGAAATGACATGTTTCCCTGTACTACAGTTCTCAGTAATGTACTTTTGACCATGGACAACTACATTCCTTAGCTTGTGTAAAGAATAAGTTTATAAACATTTCTTAGGAACATTTTATTGCTTATCCGGGCTTATATTCTTTGCTTACTACCATTATTCTAATGGCTATCTCAGATATCCAATTTCAAGTTAATTATTTATGTTAATAATTTAAGTCTAAAGTTATTTTACGATTCCATTGCTGTAATTAGTATATTTCAAAGAAACTATATGTGAAACAAATTGTGAAATCCAGTACCATTTCCGATAAAAATTTTATCTATAAATGAGCACTCAATTTCACATACAATACTGAAACCATATAGCATCAATTTAAGAACCTAAGACAGTTTGATGACATCATTTTCTCTATTTTAAAGAGTTAATTCTACTTTTATTCCAAAATGAAAATAAATTAGCTACCTGCGGTGATTTAATTATTCCATATTTGCCTTTATTCTGCTTAAATTGAGAGCTTCCTTGGCTTACTCGAATTTCACTTGTCAAAAACAGAAGCATCAACTCGACTTAATTAAAAAGAAAATGGAAGCATTTTCAGCATCTAATAGCATAGAGAAAGTTCTAAGGAGAGATTCATCACTTCAGAAATTAATTTAAGATGTGAAATTAACCAGTGGATACTTTTATTTTTGTAAATTGAACGAACTAATTTTAGATACAATATTATTAAATATAAGTTGAAAATATTTCATGAAATGGTATTTTCATAATTCAAGAACACAAGAAAATAAATTAATTTAAACTACAAATCAATTTGTATGTATAATTATAACATGTTTATGTGTTAACACCAATTTCATTTGCAACAATCACAACAAATGAATTAAAATACATTTGTCTGTTTTTTCAGTTAAAATTTTTATAAACAGTTTTGTTATTATTCTTTAACTTAGTAAATTATACTAGTTTTAAATAATTTAAAAATATTGTGACTTTTTTTTAAAATGTTATAATCAGTGTTTTCCATACTTAATACCTTATTATTCTTGCGAGTTATTTAATACCTAATCAAATTAGATTTGTTAAATGATTCTTCTAGAGAGATCTTCTATCATTAGAATTATGTTTTGTAAGACTTATAAGATAACGAAATTAATTTTATAGGTATAAAGAACAAAACTTTTGAAAACAGTTATTATACTCTTACATATAAATACATTTAATTTCACATTTTATTGTTATATATAAATAATCTCTAAAGGAGTATTATGTAAATTTTAGCTGAACTAGATACAGCAGATTCTATTGAATTAAAATGGGCAATATTTGACTTATTAATGCATTAAAATTTAAACTATATCGTTCTCAATAAAAGTAAATACATTTAAATTTGACCAGTATGAATAGAAAAGAAAAAAACACTGAGTAGAAATACTCGGATTTTTTTTCTGATAAAGATCAAAAAGTGGAAGAGAACAATAGAAATATAAATTAAATAACTTCCTAACAAAAAATACGGCTTAATTTTTTTTAATTCCCAGCTGGTTTATTTAGAATTTTTAAGATTAGAACTAATTTAAGATTTAATTCCAAGCTTATACTCGAAATTCTCTTAGAAATTTGTAATAATCTCCATCTTCTATAATCATTTAAGGGAATAAATTAGTACCATTTGCTATTGTTTAATGCATATTTGTAATGTTTATTTTTATGCCGGCTTGACCAATTTGTTTTTAGGTAGAACTGTAAGCGGTGAAGCATAAATGAAAAAGCTCCTACAGCTTAAAAATTATCCTACATGAAAAATGCTCAATTGAGAGGAAACCTGATGTTGCTATTTTCTTCCGTCTTTTGGTGTTTACAAATAGCTGTTATTTATACGCAAACAGATGGCAGCAAAGGCGTAATTACCTAAAGATATTGCAAACAGTTTCCAAATCATTTCAACTAATCCGAATATGCTCTGATAACAGGAGATGAATCCTGCATAGATGTATCTCAAACGTCAAAAACAAAGAACCCTTAATACCTAGTGTACTTTACAAAATGACATGATGCTTAGTTTGTTTGAAATTCCAAACTTAATCTAGCGCCATTTTTGCTTTTTTTTTTCCACTTGTGTTAACTTAAGAATTTTTATTTCTTTATTTTTTTTTTTTATTTTTGAATATATACAAAGATAAATTTATCACAGAAATGCATTCTTTAGGTATTTAATCGAATTCTTTAAGTAATTCAAACAGGAAAAAAATGCAGATTTTATTGAAATTATCAATGCTTGCGCTTCTCTCCGAGATTAAAGTTTAGTATTAGATAATTAAACAAAGTAAATAGCTATAAGTATATTGGAGTCAATTAAGACATATAATAAAGATAATAGTTTTTATAACTTACTAATCAAAACACATTGAAATTTATAAAAAATTCATTTCAAAGCTATATTCTTATAAACAAAATATTATGTTAGTTTTTCTCTTATTTAATTTCTTGAATTTTATCTTTATTTATTCATTCAACGTATAAAAGTATTAAAAAATTTTAAAGCTTTGCCTTAACGTCTTAAGGTCGTGTGTATGTATTCAGGAATTACCTAAAAAGTAAAATTATTATTAAAGTCTTTCAAAAATTATTCTCAGAATTATCAAAGTTTTATTTGAAATAATGAAAGTGTTCATTTAGAAAAACGTAATTAATGACAATGGTAACTTACAATTTTTAAGAAATATTAGCTTCAACATGCATTATTTTTCCTCCTAAATTATTGTTTTATTCTTTTTTTTAAACTTAAGTAATTATTTCTAGTTATGAACAACTCAAAAAGAAGAGGTTTCTTTGTTTGTCAAGAAAAGGGTCAAATTTGAAATTTCAAAGAATACACGAGAAAAAGTTATTTTGAAAATTTATATATACAGTTAGTATGGAATTAGTGAATATAGTTAGAATGGAAAATTGATTTAATGTTAAAAGAGATTTTTCTTTTCATCTTGGAAATATAAAAAAAAATATTTTATATAATTTAGTTATAGCTGACTATTCAGTTAATGTCTATTTAAAATTACTGTTACATCAAAAAATATTTTTATACTTCCATATATCGTACATTTTGCTGACCATTCATTAAATTTCGATCTAAAATTAAAGTCATTTTCTTTTTCATTTATAGTATAATTAGGGGAATACAGTTAAAAGATAATCGACGGAACTGTTTGGTTACAATGACAAATGCCGCTGTCTTTAGCAACGCTATAATACTTGAGATGACAATTAACTCCAACAGTTTCTAATTACTGTTCAGTCAAGCGATGGGAACTTAAAATATGTTCCCCATCAGCATACGACACCCCTTACAATCTCTCTTTAGATAAGAGTACACATAAGAAATATATCTAAGTGTACTAATTAATGAAAAGGGCTGCGTTAAGATATCGATTAAGATTACATTGACAAATTATTATGAATAAATAGTCTGTTATCAAAGGAGAGTGATTAAATAACCTGATTAACGAGAGTTTAACTTTTCTTGGTTTATCATTGGAAACAGAGTTTCTTCATTTGTTAGAGCATGAAACTAAGAAGCATTTTCTGTACATATAAAAGCCTAATTATTTCCTTACAGTTTAAGAGAAATGTGTGTCTCGTTTTCATTGTGTTTATTTATTTATTTAATTAATTATTGAAACCATTTTGAAAAGTTAAAGCATGGTTGAAGTTTGCATTAATTAATTCTTGAATGCATTATGAACTTTAAAAATGTTTTATTGGAAGAATGTTTATGTTCTGTTATTTATTATTGTTAAATTTTTATTAATATTAATAAAATAAATCGCAATTATTTTCATGAAATTATTTAACTTTTTAAGACATTTTTATTATTTGTTTCTGCGTCAATTTTGAAAATAAATTCTTCACTCAAGCATTTTAAATTAGATAATAGATTGAATATTTAAAAATTAATTGTTTTTTTTTTCTATATGTTCTACTGCACTCTACCTTTAAAATACAAAATGATAATATATTCTTTCTAAAACTCTTAGTTTAGACAGAATATATTATCATTTCTTTTCAGACTCTCAATTTCAAAAATTTGTTTAAATTACGTAAAAGTACATGTTATAAGTAATGAATTTGTTTGTAAATATATTATAGTTTCACAGTTTGTAGGAAATAAAGCTTACACAATTTATTCTAAGAACTAGAACAGTTATTTTTATTGCTGCTAAATGATTTTACAAACTCTCAACTTGTGAGATAAAACAAAAGTAAACCTCAATTTGATATTGACAGAATATTTTAACAGAATAAGGTAATATAGAAGTTGCAATTGAAATTCACGAATCTGTGAGGGCATTCTGTTGTAAATCTAAATCCCGTACTCCACATTTAATATATACAATGTTACAGTGGTGGTTGGCGAGTATCCTTTTATAAGAAGTAGTACAATTCACAACGTTAATCTATCCTCTGGATTGTGTCTAAGAACACAAATTAGTAAGAACACACGATTGTGTTTTATAATAAACAACTTCTGGAAATGACCGGAAGCTTACTATGAAAAGTATATTTGATAAAACAGATGAAATTACTTACATCATAAAACACTAAGAATAACAGTAAACCTGTAATGTTATTGTTAAATTAGATTAGATCTTACACAAGACATTGTGATAATGATTCAAAATTATATACATAATACTTTGTAAAGTGTATTATTGTTGAAAACTTTTAATTAGAGTTTTATTTAATTAATTACCATCAGATAAAAAAAGTTCAAAAACAAGAACATAAATAAAGCATTTCAACTAGAATTATTACAAGGGTTTTCAAGAAATTATTGGCTACGTATTATATGGATGTGTCTCACAATTCAACAGAAAAATAATATTGCCTTTAAGATAATACTAAATGAATCAATTTAAAAGACGATAGAATTTTGAAGAAACAAATCGGTTCGTTTGAAAACTTTCTCAAACTGGGGATTACAAGATACTTAAACTAAGAACCGAGGAAAAAACCACAGTAGCTGGATTTGTTCTACAAGATAAGAAACAAGACAAAAATTTAATCTTCTGATTAAATTGTTCCTAGAGGAAGATTTCACTTAAATACTCCGTTAAAACTGACAGCAATTTAGATTTAGCGATAATTTTAGATATTGAAAATGGTTATTTAGAATAGTTGCCTGAAACTGCCTTTTGTTATCTGAGATTTTGAAAAGATATGTGGCGCAATTTCCCTTTATTGTAAATAATTATTATCATCTGTACTTCAGACCAAGAGAGCTTCTTTAAGCCTTATTCTTCTTATCATCTTCATTTTATCCAGTTTTGCTTTAACATGCTATTATTATATAGCAGAACGAGATGGGTAATGGATTTTTTTTTTCTTTCCAATCTTTTCTGTCCTTTTAATTCAAGCGGACAGTTGAAGAGGTTTAACTTAACGAGCTCGCATCAGCACCACTTAATTAAAGCTGTTTTTCTTTTTAACTTAATCCAAAAATCAGATAAGGTACGAACTTTTTGGTTAAAAACATTTTTCAGAGGGAATAATGTTTCTGATACACTTTGCGTTGGTTTCGTTAATTTGTTTTTTTTTTAAAAAAAAAAAAACTTTATTTTCATGAAATGGCATAATTAGCGCAGGCTAATTTTTTTGTAATTTTCAAGATTATGTGTTTAATACTTATGATTGCTACAGAAAACAATTACTGTATGTATCATTAATTGACAATAAGAGTTTCTAATAAGGTAGTAACGTAAATTTTAGGAAAAAAAATCATAGATTACTTTTTAAAAAGTATTTATTAAAATAAATTTTTTAAAAGTTTACTTCCTATTTGATTGTACTTTACTCAGTTGACCGAGACTCAAAATTACGAGGTCAATCACCATAGCCCTCATGTTGCTTCTAGTGCGACGGTAATAAAACCATTCAATCAATCGACTGCTTTACTAATTAAAATTAATTTTATCGCATAACATTTTTATTGAAATGAGTGTTACAATAATTTTAAAATAACGTCTTAAAGGCTAACTTAATAACTTTAATTAAATATACTTGATATATAAAAATAATTTTCATTTCAAATTAAGTAATTTTGTTATTTAATTAATAATAACTGTATTCATGATAAATAATTATGCTCAAATAACATGTTAAAGAAGTGAAATACATATGTTAAAAATCCTTTATCAATTAATTTTTATTCTCATTTAACTTCTGTTAACAGGTACCTTACTCGTTTCTTTTTCAGTAATGAGTAAGGCCTAACAAATAATCTGAAACGCACGCTATTTGAAATGAGCCTGAAAGTTATCGAACCATTCTTTAAACACGTTTAAAGTTATTATCTAAATTACATCCAACTACTTGAGCTTCTAAACAAAAAGCAATACTTCGAGAATCTTCAATAATGAATACCCACCGACCTCCAGAATGTATTTTGAACAATGAGCATTATTATTTCATTACAGAAGGCGAATGTGATAAATAAGGACAATATTTATTGACAAAATTCAATGGAAGCTCCTACAAAAGAAAACTTAAGTCTAGAGTAGGATAGATAATAAATCGGATAAATGGAATTTAAAGAAAAAAACTTTATCGATTCAATTTTGTCCCCTCTTTCCACATGAATTGATCGCTGCGTCAGCAAACAAATTGGAATATTTCTTTAGCAGGACAAAAGGAGCTTCGTATTTTGAAATGAGTACTTATTTTATGTAAATGCGAAAGAATAATTCTGAATTTAGATGTTACCTTGAATAACTGTTGATAGCAATGTATATATATATATATATATATATATATATATATATATATATA
>BMAW01125138.1:228394-239007 GCA_019974015.1 Nephila pilipes | reverse complement strand
ATTTTTTTCAATTTTTTTTTCCAAATTTAAAGCATATTTTATATTTAGTTATTTTTATTTTATTTCTTTCTTTTCTTTTTATTTAATCAATTTTAATTCAATTTAATTTTACTATTTAAATGGTAATGTCTAAACACTTTTTTTTAATTCAGTTGTGAATAGTTTGATATATAACATTGCTTTATTTTGGTTTCATGGATTTTTTTTTTATTTTCATTATTAATTAGTCTTTTGGAATTTTCTTTTTTAATCATGATTTCGTAAGTTTCTTAATTATAATTTTGTTTAATTAATTAATTAAGTAATAATTCAATAATTAATGTTTCAATAATTTCAATAATTCTTGATTCTTGCATATGTTGGGATGACTTTTGATTTTTGATTAGCCTTCTAGATTTTTGTGCTGGTATTCAGGCAACATTTAAAATTGCTCTTTACAGAATTTAGTGTTGGCATTTTGGCACCGTTTGTAATTTTTATTTTCTTCCTGTGCGAAATTGATGTGGTGTTTTGCTTCACGCCGATTTTCGACTCCTTTTTCATGCTTATCAAGTATTTTTATCACTTGAAATAAAGCATTAAAGATTATTAAATGTGAGTAAATATTATTTCTAAATTGTATTCCTTTCTGTTATGTAATTTTCGAAATTTTTTTTTTCACTTTTTTTTGTATTCCTGTTTGTAATATTAATATACGCAGAGTGTTATACTTGGAATATTTCGATTTTTCTTTCTTCGTTACAAAAATTTCTTGCCATTTTGTGTGTTTTCCTTTTGAATTTTTTTTTTTACTATCAGTTTTCAAAATTTTTTCAATTTATATTTTGGTGTTATTTCCCTTTTTAATAACATATATGTTGATGGGGCGAATTAGGTCTATAATTCTAGAATAACGCAGCATAACAGTCTAAAGCATGTTACAACACCCAATAGATTATTCTCCATTTTTGTCTTTTTCAAAGTTCATATTGTAATGTCTTGAGTTTTTGCTTTTTTTTTTATCTAATTTATATGATTTACGATTGTGTGTGTGTGTGTGTGTGTGTGTGTGTGTGTGTGAAAGAGAGAGAGTTTCAGAACTTAAAGTACTATTCTTATTGTTGGCACTCACAATAGTGTCTCCTGGATTACTGAGGTCCTCAATGTATATAAGAATTGTGATTATTAATTGTGTAAGAATTTTTAACTAATGCATTGATGAGGTTTAATACTATCCTAACGTTCCAATATTAGTCTCAAAAGATATATATTTTCTTTATAATAATTATCGACAGACCCCTTTTTTTAAAAAAAAAAAATATGAACCATTATAATGCAATTTATCAGATCATGCATGCTATTATGAATCAATTAATTTATTAAAATTTATTTTTGCAGATGGAAACTTATTCAGTCAAGCAATCACTGACAGGTGATTAAACACATTTTTAAAATGACAAAAACATGAAATTATGATGAATATCAAAATCCTGTTTGAAATTTAGTTCAGTTACGTTTCAAACAATTAAAAAAATATTCTTCATTTTCATTTTCACCTACAATTGCTACTACTTAATTGTAGTTTCCTTTATACGATGGTTGTCCACCAAGTACGAGAACTCAATTTCTTAAAAATCGAAAAGGTAACATATTTTTTTGAAATTTCATTAATTCATATACGTACATATGACACCATTTTTCAACGAACTCGTCTTCCTCATTAATGTACTTTTTGAGCCCAGAAATGATTTTTTATACCTTTAATAAAAAAAAAAATCCCTTCACCTTTTGGGCCCATTGTTTGACTGCAACCTGGATATTTTCGACGTTTGAAAACCTTTTTTCGCTCAGAAACAACTTCAGAAAAGTGAAAATATGAAGATGCCAGATCAGGTCTGTGAGAGGGATGGTGGATGATGTTCCAACCGAATGAGTCCACGAGTTGCTTTAAGGCGTTGACTATGTGGGGATGTACACTGTCATGCAACAAATACACTTCGTTCACATTCCCCCTCTTTTGTTCTAAATCAAACTCCGTAATTTTTCAGGGTTTCTCTGTACCTCTCAGCATTAATTATTAACCCCGGGAACCTAAAATTCGATGAGGAGAATACTTTTACAACCTTGATAGAGGGAGACCATGAATTTTCGAATCATAACAAGGGATTTGAATACCCCCCCTTCCCACTTTAAACTCACGACACTACTTGTATACATTAGTACGGTTCCTGACACCCTCCCCGTTAATAGTTTTTAATTCGTTAAAATCTTAGAACGATTTGTATGCCTTCGTGAAAAGAAATCGAGAAACCGCGTACTTCTCCCCAACTCGCAGTAATCTTGATTCGTAATCGAGATATTCAGTTCAACACGGCACTACTAGAGTTTTCAACCGACTGAGATAAACGAGGGTGTATTCCACTCTCAAGATTTTGAATTTGAAGGTAATGCAGGAAATTTTTTGAAAAAAAAATTATCTTTACTCGTCAGAGGCTCAGTACTTCGTGTTATACAGGTCCTAAAAACTGAGTTTTTCTTTAATTATTTTCCCTTTTTCTTGCCATTTATAGCTAATTATTAAAATAATAAACTTTTGTATGATTGTGATAAAATATCTAGGATCTATAATTTACAACTGTCATTGTATTCATGCACGTAAAAAAAACCAGAAGAAAACACTAATTTTCGAAAATCCTAACCGGACCGTATTAAGCCAACTGAGTAAATATTTAGAAATACAATAGCTAATACGAGAATAAAACTCATAATAATGGGTTTAAACAACCAAAGTGTGCCTTATTGAATAAAATGTAATACAGTAAGAGCAAATAAAGTTTAAAACATATGAAATAACTAAAACCGCCCAAAATGTACTGTTTTGTACCAGTGGCTTATATTATTCAATTCAAACAGAAAACTTAAAATAATTTTTTGTGAAATAATTTTCATCTGTGAAAACGCCGGATTACTGACAGTGTCGGATAAGTTAAGTGCCAAATTATAGAGAGCTCTGTAATAATAAATTCTGATTCTTGATCACTAACTCGACGTATTGTACTTATTAATCATAAGTCAACTGATATAGACATTTTCTATTAATAAAAGAGAGGTTTAAATTAAAAATCAAACAATTAAAAAGAATTTTTTATCCTGGTTGGTAACATCCCTGTTACGTAATAACTATTGATTTATCTCAGTGTGTTCATCTATAAGAACATTCCAGAGAAATTTAAATTAATTATATTGATTCTTTTTGATGTTACAGGATCTTATTTTTTTTTCCCTTGTGTATTCTTTCAAAAACTGTCCTCAGAAATTATAAAATATTTACACAGAATTGTAAGCAATTTTGCTCAAAAAAATGTAACGAAATTGGAATTTAATCGTCAGTTAGACATTTATGCACGATGTTTTCCTGTAAAATGAAAAAAAAGATACTTTTTTTTATATTCTTTTATAACCGAATATTTGTGAGACTAAGTGAGTAATATTCCTACTTTATTTTTCATTCTCTTGAACTTGAAAACCATTCTCAAAAGTCTTAATAATTTGTAGAATGCTCAAGTTGTTAAGAATATCTGGATTTTCCGAACATTCCGGATAAGTTCAGCTTTTCTTTCAGTTTCTCCAACAACTTTGAATATATTGGAGGTACGATATCACAATCGAATGGAAGAGCGCCATCTATCGGTACTCCTACCAACTACTAGTTGATCCAGGCAGCATTAAAACCCCCGGTATTCGGGAGATTCCGTCATGGTTTGTGTACATCCGGTGAGATGACGGACATTCGACTCCTGGAAAAGAATCTCTCTCGCGAACCTGTTACTTCGGCGGTCCGGTACCGGCCAATCAAGTAAATCTGTCACCTTTTCAGGTACTTTGGTTGCTATTAGCATTTTTCTTTGAAAAGAGTCTTAAGTTCTCTTTTCCAAAGTTTTGCGATATTGTCTGAAAACCCTTACCACCTTTATTTATAACATTATTCCAAAGAAAATTGGCGCAGGCATGCAAATGTTCGAAAGTTCGAAAACTTGAAAATTATCTTGAGAAGGTTCCAATATGTGTTATGGAACCTTCTCAAATTGTAACAAAATGTGTTATTAATTATTTTGTTTGCGCGCCTGAATTCATCTTATTGAGTAGGAATTTTTTTACATTAGTGGTTTAGTTGTTCTAAAAAACCTTTTCACAAATATTGAGAAGCGCTTTTTTTTTTTTTACTCATTCGTAAAATTTATTTTTCTGTGTAGTTTTTGGTCAATTAATTTGGTCAGTAATTAATAGTGTAAGAGATATAATAATTTCTTTTTTAATTTTTAATTTAAAATTAGATTGCGCATTTTGATGAATATATGCACAATGCATCTATTCTTCTTTTAAAACTTCTAAAACTTCTTTATTAACTTTTACTAACTACCTTTATATCTCCCTTTTTCTTTAGAAATTGTTAGTTGTAGAACCTAAATGGTAATATTCAGAGAAGCATATTTTCAAAAAAAAAAAAATATCGTAATTTTTCATTTATTTTTTTCAGCTGTTCAATATATATGCATCTCACACACTATTTTAGTCGACGTTAGATGAGAATTTCTATTTTATTTAATTTTTCTACTTTGTAAGGAATTTCTGAAATGTTTTTACCATCTTTTATCACATTCTTTCTTTATTGAAATACCCTCTCTCTCTCTCTCTTTTAAAAGAAAAATAAGATGCAAATTTCATTTCCTTAGCCAAGAATAACACATTGGGCAATTAATCAAGTCCAGAAACTTAACTCACTTTTTAGAATTTTTTTTTTTTATTTTAGAAACTATATTAAAATTTTTCAGAATTTTTTTCTTAATGTCACCGTGAATATTTTCAATTTTTGTGATCGGTTGATAAAAATTATTGCTCTAACGTGATGATGTCAGTCTATCTTGAAATTTCTTAAGTAAATTTTTGAATTAAATTTGAATCACAAAATAACGTGAACAAATAATCTTGGACTATTAATGAGATAATCACAGTAAAGTAAGATAAAAAGCTAAAAGGTAAATTTGAAATAAGAAATAACATCTCTTGTCTTGAATTTTTTGAGGAAAAAGAGCATATGGCTTAACTTCTTATCTAAGTTAAAATTTAACATTTGGACTAAAAAGAGATAAAATTATTTCTTCAAATGAGTAATTGTATTGAATACTATTTCAAATTTGACAAAGTTATTCACAAAAAACTCAGATTCTTCTCTCTATATCAAGATCATGTATTCAAATTAAAATTGAATAATTAAATTTCTAAGAATAAATATTGCATTTTATGAGACTTAATTGACATTTTGCTTAAGAAGTTTTTCTCGAATTTTAATAATCATTCTCATTTCATAATTTTTAAATCAGTTTCACAACTACTTTAAAAAATCATTTGAAATCATTCTAAATGCTATGAAGATTTTAAATTATAGTCATATGAATTTTTTCTATTTAGTAGAATAAATGCAATGATTAAAAATATAAACCAAAATTTATAATTTTGTTAAAATAGATCGTATAAAAATTACGCATTATATTTATTTTTAAAATGAAAAAAAAATATTCATATTTATAATCTTTATTTGTTTAGGTACGGAACAAAATAAGAAAGCAACAATTTTAAGAAAATAAATTAGCTCGTTCAGTGTAATCTTAAACATTGAAAAAATAATGCTTATCCAAACTACCACAATCACAGTTTGAACACATACTCCAATACGCATGTTCAAAAAAATGTAGCTAAAAAATAACGATTAGTGAACGAATTATATTGAGACAAGAATATCATAAAACGTGCTCATGAAACATTTGGATGAAAATCGAAATACAATAAACAGATAACTCATCCTTTTTCTCAGCACCAAATGGATCCTGACTCTCTCTCTGCTCCGTTATCTCTTTCGGTCATTTATCATTTTTTTCAATTTCGTATTTTTTTTTCTGTTTTGAGTAATATTTGTATCAAATAGCATCCTTTAATGTTCGAGAAAAATCATCTAGATGGCTTTAGTGGACAAATGATTAAATGCAAAAGAATATATTGATCCATAATGCTTTGTTTGGCTCACGAATAGAGCACGTGGAAATGTTTTCGCAGTTACTGATGCATTTAAATAAAAGTCGCTATTTGTTTTGCATAGCTTAATCGTCTTATGAGTAATTAAAGAACCGTAATAGCAGATACAGTTTAATGGAGGAGCTGATGAGTAAGAAAGTAATGAGCTTAATTATGTATTTTTAAGATGTTTTCAACGATTCTTAAGAAGTTAATTATGTATTTGTAAAGATGTTAAGATTCGAGGTTAATTGCCTGTGAAAGAGAAATAGATACTCTATTGAGCGAATATAATCGTCGAGTAAAGCCTTTGTAAAACATAATTATTTAAATTTCGTAAAATAATAACAGATAATTACTTTGATGTCAGTTAAAATGTCAATCACATAAAGATTGTCAAGGTTTTAACACGTGGTTTTAATACTTAAATCTACCTGTGTATGAGTTATTTTATACTTCAAAAACTTTTAAATAGTGTAATTAAGCATGTTTTTCTTTATATAGAAATGCATTCTTTTCTCTTGATGTATTTTGCTCTTATTTCGTTCATATATACTACTGACATATTTGAAACGATGGAAAATTTCATTTAATAATATCAAATCTATGTTTCGCGAACTACTACCGAAATTAGATTTTTGGAAAATGTCCCAGGCAGTGAGATATTTTAATTTTTAAGCAATCTGTGTTCATACGGTTTATAATATTCGTCACATAAAAAGGGTCAAATATATTTAAGAACTGGGTAAAAAGAAACTTTTTATTGTGTTTTTGCTATTAAAATTTTTAATGTAATATATTTTGTTACTACATTTGATAGCTCTCTCATGATTAATTGGCAGTTGTCAAAGCAACTGTATGGCTAAATGCGAAAGAATAGTTCCAGAGACTAAAATATTTATTTCCTTTTCTTCGGTCTTTAGCTACCAGTGTCGTTCTTTAGAATACAAATGAGATTGTAACAAAGATATATATTTTATCTCACACAGATTCAATACTGTTATGTTCCCATTTTTTGTTTTTACTTTACATGTATAGTTGCTATGTTTACCTACCATTATAACTAAGAGCCATTGTAAGTATGATAATTTTTAGGGCCTTATCAAAATTCAAAAAAGAAATTCTTAATTTTATTATTCAGATTATAGCATGGGCTAAAGTGCACTTATCAATAGCGTTATATAATATATAAATAAAATATTCTAATGATAAATATATTAAACTTAGTAATGAAGAATTTACAGCACATAACTCATATTGCATTTTAAAACTATAACAATAGAATTCATGATAATAATTTAAATGTTATTGTTGCTTTATATCCAAAAATGATGTTCATAAATTTTTAAAGTGGCAGTTAGAATTTTAAAAAAAAATCATACTTCTTATTTTTTAAAAAACTATGTGTTTAGATCCAATTAAAATGTGTCATATCTATATGTTTATTTAAATTCAAAAATTTGAATTGGTTTTATCAAGATTGTAAAATATAAAGCTTTTAAATTGTATTTACTACTTTAAATTATATTACTTAGAGTTAAAAGCAAACTATGGTGAAATCTATGTATTTTTAAAACATGATAATGTAGCACTGAAGACGATGATAATAAATTGGAAAGGGAAGTGCCAACTAAGGTGCCGTCCTCACCACTTGACCAAGGTTCAAAATTACGAAGTCCGTCACCAGTAGCCCTCGTGTTGCTTCTCAGTGCGACTTTGATAAACAATCATAATTACGTGATTATAAATAATTCTGAAATATAGTGATTACATAAAACAGATATAGGATAATGCGGTAAAAGCAGATCAATATTGAGCATATATATTTAGAGCCTTATTAACGGTTCTCAACTAAAATTGAATCTTGCTCGTAAGGAAATACAGATATAACGTGAATGCGTGGTAACCCAATGATTAAGGCGGCAAGCTTCACGGACAGCATTGTACAAGTCAAGTCGAGTTCGAGCCCAGATTTTCTGAAATTCAATATGGCCGAATAGTACAGGCAGCTACATATCAAGTAAAATTGGATCTCAAAATATTCTCGTTGTGTGGTGTAGTTATTGTAAATGTGAGGTACACCAGCTTAGGCATCGACTTCATCATCTAGTCGTGATTTGAAAATATGAGGCCAATAACCCTCAGATTGATGAGTAATATTCTTCTCGACCAAAATATGTATGACAAAAGGCTCGATATACGCATTCACAACTTTCCACGACTGTCATACATAAGATTTCGTTTATGCATTAATTAAATTTTTAAATAACTTTTCCTGAGGAAAATAAAACCTCTTACAGAAAAATGTTGTTTGGTACTCATTAAATGATTACATGAAATTAATTTTTCGATGGTATGCTGTAACATGGGCTATTCCTTAAACTTCCCTTAACTAACTTCTGGTGTTTCTTTCTAACTATAAATTTAAGTTTCCAGCTCCTTTCCTACCAAATGCAATGTAATTACCAAATTAGGTAAACTTTAGAAGTGCAGTGAATAGATAGAATCAAGTTGTGTAAAGGTGACAGATTATTGAATATTAGATTTTTTTTAAAAAAAAAAGGGGGGGGCTACAGTAATAGAAAGATTGCGGAAAGAGAGAGATTGCGATAGTAGAAAGATAGCAAGAGGGTAAAGGCTTTGAGCTGTGCGAGGTACTTGCGTGTCTGCGATCTATAGGATCAAAACCCCACTCTGTCTGGTCCGAGTTTTGTCAATTGGGGAATAACTTGCATCGTAACCCGATAAGAGCAATCTTTGAAGTTTTGCAAAAGTGTTTAGTATACGTGTTGAAAGATACTAAACTAGCATAGAACATTCTCCTTTTTAGAGAAATAATAAATAAGATTTGAATGTGTTTGTGATTGCTTATTAACATCGCACTGAGAAGTAACGCGGGGGCTATTGGCGATGGACCTCGTAATTTTGAAACTCTTCAAGTGACGAGGACCATAGCTAAGCTAGCACCTACCTCTCCTAACTGCCACTCCACGCCAATGGGAAGACTTGGGAACACGACCAGATTTAAAAGACATCTACCCCCCTCTACACGGCCATCGGCATCAGGGCTCGAACCCACGACACGAAGAAGCAACATCGGCCACGAGTTCGCAATCATGACCACTAAGCTACCGCGACCACCGGTTCTATGAGGAATTTTTACTCAAAGATTTCCCCCTCAATATGTTAAAAAAGTTTTCTTTTAATTTGTAAGGGAAGAAGAGAAAAAGCAGGTTTGTGCATGTGCAATGTGTTCATCAAGTATTTCATTTTCAAATTTAAGTAACATCTGACGAATTCAAAAAATGGTTTTTCAGTTTTATTGGTAATAATAAGAAAATGACTATTTGATATAATTATTATACTCTTAGCTCCATAAATTTAGAACTTTAGCTATATTTTACATTTGCTCAAAATTTGTTTCATTTCTGTATAAAGTATCTTTATTACAAATTCATGTGCAGAAGATATTTCAGAATTTAATAAACTAGAGCATTCTAAAAAGAAAGAAAGGGACGAGGACGACACCTGAGTTGGCCCCTCTCTCTCCTAACTCCCGTTAGATAAAGTCCTCCTGTTGGCCACACCACATCAACGGGAGGACTTTGAGCCTCGACAGATTTAACGTGCATAAGCCCCGGCTACACACCGGGTCTTTAGTGAGAATAAGCTTTGAAAAGTTTTTGACTATATTCTTGAAATGATTTTGTGTTACTATTTTAATTACTTTATATGTGTTTAGAATTATGTTAAACTTTAGAAGTGCGATTAGATTAGTTTTTAAAAGATAAAAAAGATTAATCGGATAACACAGATACCCCCCAATGTGCTTAAAAAATAACCATTCGTCCTTTTTTATCTTTGGAAATAGATAACAGACCAAAATAACATTAAACGTTTTTCCCATTCCATAGCCAAATTTATATGAAATTTGCACTAAAATAAACTTTTGATGTAGTTCCTTCAATAAAATAAATAATTTTCTTTGCAAGTTTTGTGAAAGTACAAAGATTTGTGTATTTTCCCACCATAGCGTATGATTGGAAAGTTTTCTTTTTGTAAACATTCGTATCTACGAACATTACTTTTGACTACATCCGTCTGTAGACAGTTCGAAGATTACGCCTTTATTTGCTCAGGCAACAGAGGTCTTGAGGAAGTAACCCAGTGGAAGAAACCAACAGCCTACCTATTCTAATATTGACGAAAGCTGTGAGAAGATAAAGAACAAAGGGACAAAAAAAAAAAAGGACAAGAAACTTGTAAAAGAAACAGAGTGCACTCGCTAACGGAAGATCTCCATTATCACGCTTTTGTCTTCTCTACACTCTGTCTGCATTAAGACACACAAACTTCTTTCCCTCCACAACTTTCAAAGAACTCGTAAAAACAACAAAACAAAATGACAGTTGAGCAGCAAAAGTTCTTTGATTAAGCCAGTAAAAGTTCGTAAACAGTTTTCAAAATGAAATATTTACGAGTTTAACACATTTAGGGTTTTTACGCTTTTAATTCATGTGTGTCTGTATATATATATATATATATATATATATATATATATATAT
>BMAW01125138.1:193079-219628 GCA_019974015.1 Nephila pilipes | reverse complement strand
ACATTTAATGTATAATTCTCATCTAAGTCTGTGTAATAAAAATTATATAAATAAAGTTAATATACCCATTCTTAGAAATATTTAAAATTGCATGTATATATGTGATTTTTCTATTTAAAAATAAATACGTTTTATAAAATGTTAGAATAGCATGTGTGAAAGGCAAAATCTTTTTAAAATATCAATCCAATCTTTCTGATACATAACCAGATGAAAAAAAACGAATTCTTCACAAAAACGATTCATTTAAACTTCTTTATCGAGATTGCCTATTTCAAGATTTTATCAAAACGGCTGCTCGAAGCAATATGTATTAATCCGTTAAAAAAATGTGATTTAAAATGCAGGCATATCTACAAACGTATAAATATTTATCGTATAAGGCTCCTTTCAATTTAAAATCTATATTTAAAAAGGAAGTGGAACTTGAAAGAAAAGAAAAAGAATATGCATGTATCATTTCTTTCTGCTTGAGTAAAATTAATAAAATATTTCCTCTCCAACATTCATTCCCTTTTCTCACGAATAAAAAAATATACTTTTACACGAAAATCCGAATATATAAAATAACGAAGTAATTTAACTCTTTCCCAACAACTCGAAACGGCAATATTAAACTAGCTTTTTCCTCTCCAGGTGTGTAGCTATCTTTGAATTTTTGTTTCCTGGCAGATATTGATGTTCTCCTCTGCAGACACTTTACCCCCTTTTTTTCCCCTTCACTGTACAACGATTAGAGAGTCGAAAAGGAGGAACCGAGATTCCCGCCTGGGAGCAATAAAAGTCAACTTGTCAACCTTCAACAAATGATACAAAAGAACGATTTACAACACAAAAGATTGCTGTGGTTTGCAGAAGGAATATCTTCCTTTACTTTTTTTTTTTTTCATCGATGTTTTCAAACTTTCAAATCGTTTGGATATAACAGATTTGTCCCTTCGAATTTATTGACTGGTCGGTATCAAAGTTTGATTTCTTTTTTTTTTTAAAAAAAAAAAAAACTTTCTGCACTTGTTTGACTTTTTTTAAAGATTTTGCCGATATTGCGTTTTAGTATGTTTTCACTGATGATAGGTATGTGCATTACTATTTCTGCGAATGCTATGAACAAAAAAAGAAATCGCAATAAAAATAAATGACGCAGAAAGTATGTAAATTGTATGAAAGAATTATTTATAATAAAAACGATCGTTATACTTTGATACGTAATATTTTCTTCCATTATAATTTGGAATTCCTTTTAATTCATTCAAGCAGCTCTTAAGTAAAATGATTGGCCTGTATCAAAATTTCCTTTTCACATGTTTGTGCTCGTTGAATTTCATAAATTCGATCATTACAAAAATTTACGAACAATGTCAATAAATGCTACCCCTCAGAGATTTGTCTTCTTTAGGCAAGCACGGGCATCATTACCCCAAGACATCCTAGGGATCTTTTTTTCTCATGGGGTTTAACGAGTTTGGGGAACACAGGTGAAACGCCTCAAAGATACCCTAAAGATCCTTCCCTATTTTCCACCCTCCTTTTTGTCAATCAACAATCAATCCTTTCCTAATATCCTTTTTTTCCCCCAAAATGCTTAGTTCTTGCGCTTTTAAACACCATAATCGCATCGTTCACTAAATACTAAGGAAATGAATTGAAAGTCATAATATGAAAAAAATTACAGCAATATAGTTCATAAATATGTATTGTTCAACTACAAACAAAATTGTTGTAGTTAAAATAAATTCCATTTTTATTACTTGTTTCAAACTTTCAAATCATAAAGACATAATAAAATGTATTCTATGGCCCCTACCAATTTTGCTTTACAAACTTACTGCTTTTGTTTGATTTTATAAATTTGGGGAAGCAGCACTAATTTTTACTATCGACCTACTCCTTTTATTGTTTGGTTTGAATCAAAACTTTGATTTTACGTATTTCTACTCTTTTTACTTTTGTTAATTCATCATCCTCAGGAATTTCCCCATTGATGCGTTATGCAAAAAAAATCTTGGATCGGATAATGGTTCCCTTATAAAACATTTCCCTCAAATTTATTATAATGTATATAAAAAGTGCGTCACACAAATAAATAATAAAATAATATATAATATGATCCAAAATTTGGCTTACAAATCAAAAACTTATTGTGGTTCTCAAAGAAAAAGCACAAGGCTTTAAATTTTCATAACACTGGAACGCAACAGATTTTCTTCCTCGATTTCATTATCACTGATCGATATCAAAGTTTTATTTTTCAAATTTTCAACTCTTATTTGACTCTGAGTATAAATTCGGAGACTAAGCTAACTTTGGTAAAACTTCGTTGATGATAAGCAAACATTCCAAAAGTCACATTTGCTACTTCAAGGAATATTTTGGGGAAAGCGATTCCAATACAAATAAACAGTGCATCACAAATAAACTTTCCTCTTCGTCGTCTGTCAAAGGAAAGCCAGAATCGTGATAGCAGCGACAGAAAATATCGAAGGAAGTTCACATTACTTCAAGTAGCAGTGTTTATTTGAAAATCTTCATTAAGACTTTGAGACGGGTTCCACAATATCCCAAGTAAAATTTTTCTTCCAATTTCCAATTACAGAAGTGCATGATATTTGTCTCGGAAGAAAATTCCTGGATGTGTAAGCGAATATTGATTATACGTATTTCAACTAATATTTCATCACCCGATTATATCCATTAATCTTCGTTAAATAGTTAAATTAGATGATCAATCAGCTGTTTTGAAAATAATTTTCAATTTTCGGGAATATGATAAAAGAAATTAATGCACTCTCTTAAAAGAATAGTATATTCTACGCATTATATGATGATGTATATTTGTGGAAAACATTTTTCACATTAAATTATTCATTCAAATGGATCAAATTGCAGTTTTCAACAGATAAATTATTGCTTATTTACAGAAATTAAATTTCTGTTATTACCATAACGTTAGTTTGAGATGTCATTTTGTAATGTATATTTTGAATATCTAAGGTGGAGATATATTCTTTGCTTTTGAAATCCACTAAATTAAGATGAGTTGGTTTTTATCATAAGATATTCCATAAATAACTACATTTTATCAGAGTACTTGCGTATATTGAATCATTTTCGTCTCTTTTCTTCTCAGCTTCTCATTTAGTCAGTCTCTAAACATATAAAATGAAAAAAGGTGTTTAAATATAACGCGATATACTTTCATAACGTTTAAATTTATTTTTCATTCAAAATGCAAAATGTAATAAATATGATTTACTATCTTTTATGATTTAAAAAGTATAATTAAGCTATATGTATTCTATATGTATGTACTTATTCAAATGCAATAAATTTTGCTTATAAAAAATGAAGTCTAAGACTTATATTTTAAAACTTGATTATATATATATAAATATGGATATATTTTTGTTTAATTTAAATTTCATTTAATGTATTTAAATATCAATGAATAACGGATTTAAAAAAAAACAGTTGTACAGAATAGGCTACTGAAATATTTTATTAAAATAAATTGAAAACTATATCATTTACATAAAATGTGTTCACATTAAATATACTGATATCAATTTATTCGAAACTGGATTATATTAGACTGTAGTGTTAAAACAAATCTGTCTCCGATTCCATTTATTGATTATTTTGCTTCTGAATAGTTTCACTGCTTCCATTTTATCAATAATTCATTTAAAATCTTGGGATTCTTTTATCTCGCTGATTTTCATTTTGTTTTTCTTCTCTTATTTTCATATTTAAATCTTATTCTGATTAATATTTTACTTTCACAGAAAAGGAAAAAGTAATTTGCCATTTCTCTCCTGGAAAATTAATTTATTCTTGTAATTTAGCAAAAGGGGAGCGTGCTGAATTCGTGTAAAGTTTTGAATCCATAATTTTTTGCATTTAAGTGATTGCCCGAAAATTAAGCGATAAAAAAAACTGATACATCTCTCTCTCTCTCTCTCTCTCTGTTTTGATTCAGTTATTTTACAAATATGAAACAGTGAATGTCAAAAACTTTACCTTTTCAATCTTTTTCAGATTGATTATTTATATCGCAATTAGAAGCAGCATGATGTCAATTGACGACCGACCTCGTTACTTTGACATTCGGTCAAGTGACGAGGACAATACCTCCATCTCCAAACTTCCACACCACGCCTAAAGGAGGACTTGAGACCTCGACAAATTTAATGTGCATCACCCTTGCTACACGGTGGGTCTTTAGTGGCATCAGGGCTTGAACCCACAACTCGATGACGAAGCCGCGAGTCCGCTACCATGACCATTAGGCTACCGTGGCTTCGTCTATGAAAGGGTATTTTCACAATATACAAGAGGTGGCCAATTACACCGACTCTCGAAATCACATTTCAGAAAAGAATATTTGAAAAAGCCATTTATTCTCTTGGTATTGTAAAACATGGAAATTTTAAAATTTCCCCTAACTGCACTTTATTTCCCCCAAAAATGACTCTTTTTTGAATGACTCGTCCTTTCAGCCCCAGCTACACGGCAGAATGTAGCTGGGGCTGAAAGGACGTTAAATCTGTCGAGCCCCAAAGTCCTTCCGATGGTGTTGTGTGGAAGCTTAAAATGCAGGTGCCAGCTGGGGTGTTATCCTCCTCACTTGACCGAAGTTCAAAACTACGAGGTTCGTCACCAACAGCCCCCGTGTTATTTCTCAGTGCGACGATAATAAACAATCACTCCTTATGCAGTGTGGAATTCTGGAGAGGGAGATATCATCTTAAATGTCATCCATCCTCGCCACTTGATGATGGCTGTGGTAGCTAAAAGTGATCATGATCGCGAGCTCGTGGCAGGTGTTGTTTCCGTCGCGTCATGGGCTCGAGTCCTGATGCCCCTAAAGATCCACCATGTAACGGAGCTGATGCTCCTTAAATCTATCAAGGCTCCAAATCGTACCAGTGGTGTGGACTGGAAATTTTGTGATGGAGGGGCCTGCCCAAATGTCATCCTCGCCACTTGACCAAAGTTCAAAATTGCTAGGTCCGTTGACAATAGCCTTCAATTCAATAAATTGTCAATAAATGCTGAGTGCGGGGGTGATTGTCTCCCGGGGGCCGGTTTGTAGCTCTAAAGCCCTTGAGTAATCTTGGTCCCCTTGGTCATTCCGCCAAAGCCTTCGTGTTGCCTCTAAGGCTATGGTTTCCCAGGAAAGTGTTATCTGGAGCCGTAGTATTGAGATGGATGACGTTAAAATTCTTTCTAGTCGTCTTTCCTAGAAACTATAGATTCCCCGTTGATTTACGTTCGGCTAGCATTCAACGCTCTTTAGGATACCAAGCAATCTGGTTTACATGGACACCTTTTTAATGAAGTAGCACAGAACAAAGAACCACTTTTAATGGCTCGAGCACTACAAAAACATATCATGCAACGAATACTGGTTCTCCAAATGAATAATTGATCTGAATGCATCAAAAAAGGAGGCTGTCTTCTTTTCACACAAAATAAAAAAAAACCACAAAACCTGATGTCACCATCAACCACCATAAAATAACCTGATCTCATCTCAGCAAATACCTAGATGTTATCCTAAATAAAAGACTCATGTACGAACAACATTTCCACAAAGTATCAAAAAATTTCGAACCAGTGCGCAAAATTTGAAAAAGCCCAAATTAGCATAATAAGACAAATAGTTAACGCCAGATAGTTCATGAAAAACTCTGACATTTCCACTTCTATTAACTTCCCCACCATTATACAAATCATTCATAAAATATCTCTTAAATTCTTTAATAATATCATGACCATCAACAATAACACACTCTTAAATATCTGCTACTACGATCCTGACCTTAATGTAAAAAGACCCAAAACTGTTCTTTTAAACTCTTAATTTCTCCACTTAAATTCTTAATTTTTCCCTTTCAAATCCCAACACATAACCAAAAGCGAACACCATACTGATAACTCTTCCCACCCCACTCATCCAACAGACCAATCAAGATTCACCCTCTCACCACCACTACACCCAACTAACTCCGACACAAAAAATTTTCGAACAAAGTACAACCACGAAAGGCAGCTACCCCATTGGTTGGCTGGGAAAGTCAGATACATACCCCCCTCCTCTGTTCATCTCTCAGAACCAATCAGAAAATTTTCCTCTATTCCGCAACTTTTTCCCAAATCTCAAAATCCTGCATCTAAATTATTTTATTTGTTCACTTATTAATAACTGAAGTTATTCTTTTCAAAAAAAAAAGTTTTTTTTTTCATCACAGTACAAATACAATTAAATTAAACTCAGTTCTGGTCGGTAATAAGCAGAAGTAATGCTCCAAAAGCTCCATCCCTGATATGGAGATAAAGAGCCAACTGGCTCAGGTGCTCCAATTACATCCCCCGTCAAACATTTTAATGAAGTCATCCACCACAATATTACGGCCACCTAATATGGATTTACTTTCCTTAAAAACTATAGCTTAAGTACGATTTAAATCATCAATCAATTGCCACTTAACTACATTTCAGAAATACTAGGTAAGTCGTCAATGACTGTTACTATTACTGGGATCTTATTTTAAGTTAATTAAATAGTAATATGAGGGATACCCCGTCAACCAATCTCGTAAATTTGAAACGGCAGTCAAGTTATGGGGACGACTCCTCATGAATTATTTTACTTTTCTCCACACTAAGCCTTGTGAGGCCTTTGAGACGTAGTGAAATTTAAACATGCAGGATTCACGATCATTCCATAGAAGATTTTGTAGGGTTCTAAGACACCGACTTTGAACCTCACGACCGTTACTATGGAGCTACCAACCACCTAAAAGTTATTATTACTCAATCATTCATTCTAATTCTCATATATTGGATTTTGATTTGGTTTTATTAACGTCGCACTAGAAGCAACACGATGGCTATTGGCGACGGACCTCGTAATTTTGAACCTCGATCAAGTAGCAAGGAAGACACACGAGCTTACACCCCCTCTCCTAACTTCCCCACCACGCCAACGGGAGGACTTTGGGCCAAAGTCAGAACGTGATTGAACGTGCATCAACCCCAACTACACGGTTGATTGAACGTGCATCAGCCCCGACTACACGGTCAGTCTTAAGTGGCATCAAGGCTCGAACCCACAACTCAACGAAACCGGCGGCCGCGAGTCCGATGCCTTAAACACTAGGCTACTGCGGCCACCTTGTATATTAGAAACACTAGTTTCTCAGAGATTCGTGCGATGAAATTGATGCCCAAATATGAAAACTATAAAGCTATCTGTCATTTTAATATAATCTCGGTTAAAAAGTTATTTCTTAAAAACACGATTTCCTAATTTAGTCATGCAAATGAATAAGTAAAAAATTATCTTGGGATATTTAAGTGTTTATAAAAAAGAGGTGCTAGATATATATGAAAGTCTGCTATTTTATTCTAATATTCAATAGACTTTAATTATTTTAATATTTAAAATATGATGTCTTATGAATTAAAAATATTTATTTAAGCAAAAAATTTGAATTAATGTTGGTTTACTCTATTTATGGTTATTTTTATTCATTATAATTTTTTATATTGCTTAGTATGATTTGAAACCGATGATAAATAACTATTTTTAACATGATTTAACTTTATTTCCTTTTGTTTATACACTCACCTTAGAACTTTTGTATGACATAAAACCATCTGCGTTGCTCTCATCTGAGAGAAGTATTTTACATGTACAGCATTTTAAAAAGTTTACAATTTAATAACTTAATACTACTAATGCAATTATAGAACTAAGTATAAATATAAGCAATAAATATAACTGCATAAAATGTTGTTCACAACGCTACTGCAGTAATAGTATAAGAAACAATTTGATTTGAAAATCGAATATTACAATTTTAAGGAGTAAGTATATCACACCATCATACGATCTTGATTTAAGCTACGGTTTCCTAGGAAAGTGGAATCGTTATCTGGCGGCCGCAATATTGGGTTGATGACGTTACAAAAACGTTGTCTATGTAATCCAGATGGCGTGGCTTCCTAAAGAGGGGTGAATGCGAAAAAGCCATTTCAATGGTTTGCATTGACAACGTTTTGGTTACGTCATCCACCCTAATATCATGCCCACTAGATAACGACACTGATTTCTTAGGAAACCGTATCTGTAGAGCAATGAGACTAAGGATGGGAATATCAGTTTTTTTTTTATTGATTTTATTAACGTCGTACTTAAAGGGAACAGAAGGACTATTGACGAAGGACCTCGTAATTCTGAACCTCGGTCACATGACGAGGATGACACATGAGCTTGCACTTCCCTCTCCAAACTTCTTTACCGAGCTTTTGGAAAGACTTAGAGCCTAGACAAAGCAGCGATTTCGTTACCATCAACTATAGGCTACCATGGCCACAATTTTTGTATAAGAGTTCTATATTATTAATTTCTACAGCATTCTTTAATGAAAAGTTTGAAAATGTCTTTATTACTTTCTATTTGTTTTGAAGGTTTAATTTTCTTTGCTTAAAGATATCTTAGTTATTATGAGTTGCGCCAATATACCTCCACTATCACTTTCACCAACTCAAAGTCCTCACGTTAGCACGACGAATGAGGAGAGAGAAAGGTGCCAGATCAGATTTCGACCTCGCCATCTGATCACGACTCAAAATTACAAGGCATATTGTTTTTTTTTTGTGTGTGTGGACTTTTGTGTTGAGCAAAAATATGTAATTGGAAACGCTCAATAAACATATAAGAAACATATAAGACCCTTCATGTGACCGCCTTAACCAATTGTTCTTGTTCTAAATCCAGCTAAGTGTTCGAGCCCTGTTTTAACTAAAGAACCATCCTTCAAAAAGACTCATGCGAGTTAAATCTGTCCGGGGACAAAGCTCAGAAGCCCAATGATCTTTATCTTCGGCTTTCCTAAAGACCTCATAATATTATTTGATTGTGATGAAGAATGAAGCAAAAAAAACTCCAAATTGTAAGAAATGTTATAGACACATATAGCAGTAATTTGACAGTCACTTGACATCCCTCATAAAATGATAAAAATGCTAAGGAAAATTAACGATTAAATAATTATATTAAGTATTAATTTTTATTAAAACTGAAGTAATATCTATGATGACTTGGGGCCGCAGTAGCCTAATGGTCATGGCTTCGGATTCGGGGCCTACGGTTTTCGTTCAGTCGCGGTTTCGATCCTTGGCCACCAAAAACCCGCCGTGTAGTCGGGGCTGATGCACGTTAAATCTGTCGGGGCCAAAGTCCTTCCGTTGGTGTGGTGTGAAAGTTAGTAGAGGAGGGGGTGCCAGCTCAAGTGTCATCCTCGTCAATTGACCGTGGTTCAAAATTACGAGGTCCGTCACCAATAGCCCTCGTGTTGTTTCTAGTGCAACGTTAATAAAAACTAAACTAATCTATGATGACTGTTTAATATTGTTTTTTTTTTAACTTCCAAAAAATAATGTTTATTATGTTCGCGTTAGCCGAGTGATCATGGCCACAAACTTATCCCCGGCAGTGCTTCAGTCGAGCCGCGTGTTCAAGTCTTGAGTACATTACTATATGCTGATTTTAAGTGCTATAAAAGTTAATAAAGTTATTTTAAGTGTTAGTGTCGAGTTTAAGCAAGTCTTCAAGAATTAATTTTAGTGTGAATGACTGAGAGTGATCGTTTATTAAAGTCGCACTGAGAAGCAACGCGAGAGCTATTGGCGACGGACCTCGTAAGTTTGAACCTTGATTGAGTGACGAGGATGACATCTGAGCTGAAACCTCTCACTCCAAACTTCCACACCAAGTCATTGGGAGGACTTGGGACCACGAGAGATTTAACGTGCATCAGCCCCGCTACCCGGTGGGTCTTTAATGGCATAGAGTTCGAACTCACGACTCGACAAAAACAATGTCAGCCGCGAGTCCGAGACCATGACCACTATGCTACCGCGGCCCAAAGAATTAAGTTTAAGTTAAGAATTAAGTAAAAAAAGATTTTAAAATAAATCTTCTCGTCAGCATGTTAAAGAATCGTCATGTAAAGCAAATGTACAAATTAAATTTGTACGGGCTCTAAGTCCTCATGTTGATGGGGTATGGCGTTGATGTGGAGAATAGGATGCTAGCTAAGGTGACAACCTATTAATCGTAGTTCAAAACTGCGAAGCGAATTCTCAGTTCGTAACGTACCGTTGTGGTTTGCAGAATTAATCAGTTTTTGTAAAAGCATTCAATTTAACAAATTCCTAATTATTTTACTATGCTTTCTATCTCTTTTGAAAAATTATAAATGAATAAAAAAGATTAATAATCATAACAAAAACAATTAACCGAGATCACTAATACTCGTAGAATTTTTTCATGTTGTGATGACTTCATTATTCATCAATACACAAAATGGTCCAAATCCGATTTTTAAGCAATTTTACAAAAAAAATTATGCGGTATAATTTTAATTCAAAACAGAAATTCTTATTTGAAATTTTTTTTTTATAAAAATTTTGTACATTTGATAAAACATTTTTTTTATTTCATATCAGATTAATATTTCATAAAGTAGTGCAACATTCATAAAGATCTAAATTCTTTACCTGCAATATTTCAAAAAATTAATTATATGCACGAAAAAAATTCTTATACCAAATATGCTTTAAAAATATTAATCCATAAAAAACTAAAATTAGAAAGAGCGAGCTGCTTTTCATAAAAGTAACGTTAAAATCTTACTTATTCGGCAAAAAAATATTTTGGAACACTTTAATATAGAATAACTTCCTTTTTTCTCAATGCAACAGTTTTCTAAAAGATAATATAAATTCTAAAAGGAAAACTGTAATTGAGCTCTCAAAGATTTTTCTTTTTTGAAAATAAAATTCATTCTTAAGATAAAACTAGAAAATCTAATTTGAGAAAGAAGAGGAAATTTTTGAAATTGATTAGAGCAGAGAGAAATATTCTTTCCCTAAAGTCACGTCAAATAAATCAAAAGTAATCGTGACATGAAGCTAGATGAGTTTCATTATTAAATTGTTACCTTAATCATGAAATGAGTTGCACGATTAATTTTTAAACCCTTCATTTTATTTTTTAAGTTCCATTTCAGATAGTTCATAAGGAAAAATTAAAAGAAAAAAACATTGAATAATTTTAGATTTTGAAAGCGCAATATATTGTGCATAAATAATAATAAAAAATTGTTCTTGAACAAAAATTGTGTGTTAAAAAGGAAAGAGTTACTTTAAAATCGATTGGAATGTAGTTGCATTTTTTAAAAAAAAAGACCATCAAAATAAATTTTGCTCTCAAAAAAGAAAATTTATATCAATTACGTAGAATAATTCTAGGAACTAATTTTTTTTAGTTATTTCTAGTTACTTTTTATGCCAAAACTTCCATTTATCTTCATAAAATAAGAATAAAAAAAATCTGTATAAATCATTTGAATACATCAACGAAGGAAAAAAATACTTATTTAAAATGTGTTTAATTAAGTGAATAGCAAACATATATGATATGCAAATATATGTTAATTATATTTTTAAAATGTTGAACGCATTTGAAAGACTATGAATAATATGTTCGTCTTAAAATTTATATTTAATTTATCCTTTGTGTGTGTAAAAAAAAATATGCTCTCTAATGTTTCTGGGATCTAATTTTTGTCAAAATAAAGACACGTTGTCATAATTGTAATGTGAAATGATACATTTTGAAGGAGGAGAAATGGTGCTTTTTTTGAAGACTTATAAATTTTTCATTTTCGAGACCTCTATTTACGACACCCAAAAGTGTTAATATGACTTTTAAAAATCAATATATCAAGAAATATTAAAATAATATTTTTACTGCTTTAATTCCCAATTTTTGATAGAATTGGAGATCTAAGTAATGATATGTGTGGATAAATCGTTATTCAGCAAATATTTTTCAAGCCAGGAATGGCCCAAGAATCGATTTTTTTTGCTAGGAAAAGTGCTTTAGAGCAATAAAAAACGATCGTAGAGATCAATAATATGGTTCACTTGTAAGCAATTCCTTTAATATAGAATTAGATCCTGATCTTATTTCGCAATAAAACTAATGCTTTTTCAAAGTGCATCGAACATCACTAAGTTTTTTACCTACTGATTTTCTTGCAAACTGCTCTTACATGAACATTAAACATCATTATGCTTTTATCTAGGTCCACCTCGCCTGGTCCCAGAAGCATATGTAATGGAACGGATAGTTCCAGAAGGGGCCAAAGTCCAGCTCCCATGTCCAGTCCAAGCCGATCCGGATACTCTATTTTTCGAATGGTACCGCGGAAACGAGCCATTAAATATCTTTCATGAAGATAGGTTCCGCGTCCAAAGTAATGGCGTCCTCAAGATCAAGTCTACCGTCCCTCAGGATTCTGGAGTCTACATCTGCAGAGCAGTAAACGGTTTCGGGAAAGTAGATACGAACGTGACTCTTGTGGTTCTTGGTTAGTACAAACCATATCCTTTTTTATGGGCTTCAAGTCTATTTTGATTCTACCATTGATGAATCTGAGACTTCTATTCACTTATGATGTGTTGACGATGTGATAGAAAGAATTACGGAATTTCTTTTCATGAGGGAGATTGCTACGTCTTTCGATTAATTTTCATTCCTGTTAGATCTGTAGCTATTTATCCATCGCAGTATAAAAGAAAATTGAGCTTGATAAAGATACTAGATTTTACGATGCATCGTACTCTGATTAGTATTTTGTTTACGGAATTCAAAATAGGACATTGTGCAAAATTGTACTTAAAACATCTTTTAGAATCAATCTCTTAACCAAATTCAAAATCATAATGGTATTAGCAGCTGAATTCATACGGTATTTACAAAATATGATTGAGGTAATTGTGCATTTTATTAAAATTTTATTTTAAAGGGCCGAATGTTTCTTATCACAAATTTATATACAATCTAAAATTCAGTCGAAGGTAATGATATGTTGCATTTAATGAAAAGAAACAAAAAAAAATGCTAGAATATCCAACTGCAAAATTTTTGAAGTATATTAGAATATGAAATAGTTATTTCAAAGCATTAATAACCTGTTATTAATGTTTTATTGGTCTATATATCTATTATTAACGGATACTTTGTGTCATCAGATAGATAAAATGTTCTTTTTATTTCATGGAGCAAATTAAATCTAAAGGTTTTTTTATAAGAAAAAAAATTTCTTTGTAGTTTTTTAAGTGTGTTAATTCAAAACTGGTATCATATTAATAAAACTGTTACATTATTTTTCATGGTACTTCTTCAAGCATAGTTTATTCTTTGTAAATTTTAATTATCAAATGAGTATGATTTCTCAATGTTTCTTATGTATGAGGTAATTCATGAAGTATTTTAATTCATCAAAAATATTACTGTTATATTGTATTCTAAAATAAGTTAAATTTGATTTCTTTCAATACTTTGTCCCACAGTTTAATACATTATTTTATGAAAAATCAAATGAGACAGACTCTTAATTTTTCTCAAATAAAACTTTTTCATTCAAAAATTGATTGAAAAGAATTCAGTTAATAAACAATTGTGTGTTTTCTCTCCGAGAACATTTCATAACTTTAAACTGAAGCTCTCTTATTCCATGAAAGTGTAATTACAATGCACTGTTTCTAACCAGAAGACAAATTCCTCCCCTAAGCACAGTTGTAGAAGATTCGTGACTTAAACCTATAATCAAACATCCATTTAATGCGATGTTCAAATATATGACGATTTAACTATATTATTACTACAGATGTTTGTTAAACGTCAAGTTAACTTTATAATTATTAAGTATGAATAATTTTACGCGCTATTCATATTGTCCTATGTAATATTTACTTTTACAATGTATTATAAGATATGATTCACAAGAAAGAAAAAGAAGCGGACTCATCAACTTTAAGTAGTAATGATTTATCGTACAGATTATTTTAATAACACTCTCAATTTTATATCATAAAAATATTACGATTGTAAAGATTTCACAAAATTGAAACAATGTTCTTCAAATAGCACACTGCAGTAAATGTGTCTTCTCAACGAATTTCAGATCTTAAAAAACCATTTTAATTATGAGTATCGCTTAGTTGTTGATATTTATATACATTTTTTGGACTTAGATATATACAGACAGTTTCAAATCTATCATTGTGGGATGTACGGTAAGTTTAACTCCATTAATTACGATGTTTATATTTAAGGCATGTATAGCAATTTTAAAAAAGCTATAGCAAGAAGTCGCTCAACTGGTACAAATAAATTTTCAAAGGTACATTCATTTTCAAGTTTTTCTAACATCTATTTAAATGACATTATATTGAAAATTAAATTATAATTCAGGTAAGTAATATTATATTTTTATCATAAATTATATACAAAACTTGTTCATCAATTTTAAATGTTTGACTTTAGTTTCTAAAATTATAACATTATTAAATGTTAAGTACGTGTAAAAAAAAAACCATCGATCACATCTATTTGTTTAATTATAGCTTCTGGAGATTCTGACTACGATCCATCTGGAATTTACAAGCATGGGGATAGAGGTAAGAATTAGAATTACCGAATAGGTACAAAAAAAAACTAATGTAAGGTAACTGATAATTAAACTTATTTATTAACTCATCTTGTGCCTCTTTTATTTTTATGCATTTTTCAGAGCCGCCTTACATGATCAATGTAACAAGAACTACCAACGGACATCTCAGTCGTCCAGCTGGAGGATCCGTTCGACTTCTATGTAAAGCTGTAGGAATGCCTGAACCTCAAGTCACATGGTTAAAAAATGGCCAGCCTTTGAACACATCATTTTCATCTGGTTCAAAAAGAAGTCGTTGGAGCTTATACTTCCGCAATCTTCAGGACGAGGATCAAGGCAATTACACATGTGTCGCGTACAATTTGTATGGACATCGAAATTATACCGTTGCTCTCGACGTCATACCAGGTATAAACATTTGCACTGCTAGGAGTTAATAAAAATTAAGAAATAAATATGTACATACGATAATATTTAGAGGTCACTTAATTCAATAGGCTACTAGCATGCAATTAGGATGTAAATATACGGTTTTCAGGTGGTGTAGAGTTTTTAGGTGAAAATCCATACCCAAATAAAATCTGTTATGTCTTAATGTTTATTACATTCAAGTCTGTTTTTGCGTGGAGAATAGTAACCGCATAAAATAAAACGTATGAAAAATATTCTGAAATTTTTTAAGTAGCTATAAATATATTGTTTGCAACATATTTAAAAAAAAATATGTGGTAAATAGGGACCGCCAAAAAATCCTGCGTAGAAAATATAATTCAAAACCTCATGATGTAACTAAAAATTAATTTTCCAAACAAGGCAAAAATTAATTTACACACGGGAACATTTTTAAATGTTTTATTTGCTTATATACGGGATATTACATGCACGCGAAAATTTCAAAATGTACATATGAAAATTATCCTTCGTAGTCTAGAATGCGGATTTTCTTATGGACTACTGATACAAAATCGCTTGTGTCATTTATCTCAAGCTAAATACTACCTCCTACTTGGCAAGATGGTCACCATTCCTTCATTTATATCTTCAGCTTCATTCTCTACCACTAACTAACTTCCAACATCAGTATTAAATTCCTCGCTGCTTATAAATATCAAATTGTTCTCTCTCTCACCAAACTTACTCTAATTTAATCTTCATGAGTAACATTTCATCCATTTTGAAAGAGATATTCAATTCAAACAAATTCATTTAATGTTCCCTTAGTGTTAGTTGAAGGGGGAAACATATTAGAGGCCACTCTATAATGTAATAAAACTAATAATTCAATATGAACATATTTTTTTAATGTGACAATGTATTATCTGGTAGGCTATATGTTGATTTCTTTTTAAATTATTTTTATTACTTTTTATTCATATTATGAATTTTGATGAACTTTTTTTATATAGTACATAAAATATCGCACAAAAAGGAGCGCATGAAAACAGGTTTGACTGTATATGGTATCTTTTTTTAATACGTAATAATTAAAGGGGTCAGATAATAAACGGGTTTATTATTAAATTAAAATAACTGTTAGTATTTAAATATAGAGTAACTAATTATTAAAGAAAATTACTATTGCTACTCCTTAGCAATAGGTATAAAATATTGCATTGCTGCCAATTTAGCAATCTTCTACTCTTTGTAAAGTTTTCTTCCAATAAGATCATTGCCCCGTTTCACAATTTTTTGGACTTCACCACTCTTGCAGTTTTACTCCTAAGAAAAGAACTAAAATATTGACTCGATTTTTATCGGGCTTTTAAAGATACCTTATGCCTTTTTTTCCTTGTTTCGTTAGTAAAAAAATAAAATCCTAAATATAAAAAATAAGTGATAATTCTTTGTTTCACTTTGCACTCTATTTTCAACATTCATGTTAGATTTACAGTAGCCTCCTTTTGAATTTTTCAGATTTTTGATACCATCGTCTATGCTCTCGAATTCAGTTTTCTCAGTCATCTAAATACTTTGAATTTTAAAAAAAAAATGTCTTTTTTTTAGTAGTACCATACTATTTATATGAAAATTTGAAAAACGCAAGACGTGAGTTTGAAATGAGTAACTTCCCAAAACTCGTAAAACAATGAATATTGGTGCACACTACTTAATCGTCAGTCATACTGGCATCGACTTAAGCAAACGAACACTGATAACCAAACTAACATTCAAAAACTCAAAAAATACGCATCAAACATATCCTTTTCACCATCGAAAAATTCTCATTCGTAAGCAGGTCGATTACATTAAGGAGTCTACAAAGAGTAACTGCTCCGTTTTTGATAAGATTTTGTTAAAAAAAAATCCCTAAATAGAAATATTACCCGTCAAAACCTTTCTCTCTAAAGATGATTCTAATATAAAACTGGCACTTGTACTAAGATATATATTTTCATACATTTTTAGATGATTTTTAAAAGTTAACAAATTGCAAAAAAAAAAAAAGAAAGAAACATTTCTCGTTATACAGGTATATACACTATCAATTCAATTACATTTTTTGAGTGAGTTCGAGATCCCCGTCTAGCGGGGCTGATGCACGTTAAATGTAATTCAAGTCCTCCCGTAGGCGTGGCGTGAAATTTTGGAGTGGTAGTTGTCAGTTCAGGTCTCATCCTCGTCCCTTAATCAAGGTTCGAAATTACGAGGTCCGTCACCAACGATCCTCGAAATGCTTCTCAGTGCGACGTTAAACACTCAAAATTATTCGAGTGATCTCATATAATCTCAAATCAAATATAAAATTAAATTTCGATTATGTATAAAAGGAAACACATTAGAAAAATTTTTGATTTTTAACCTATCGAACTCAATACCATGAGAAGAAAAAAGAACAAATGCACACACATGTATGGGTATCACCAGATGTATAAACATTAACAAACAATTATAAAACCTTATAATTAAATATTTTTACTAAGATGATCTAGATAAAGGAGAACTTCATAAATAAATTATTAAGCCACAATCACCTGCCAAAGTTGAAAATAGCTTTATATATATATATATATATATATATATATATATATATATATATATATATATACTGAATGTTTTCAAGTACTGCAATTTTTCTCACACATTCTGCGAATTCGTCTTTATTCTTCAGTTATTTCCCTTTTACACAAAGAAACAAAATATACAAGACTTGTTACGAAAGCAATAGTAACTGCAGAATTCCATTCTAGGAACAGAGAACGCTTATAGCACATGCGAACAACGCACACCTGTAATTTTCAAATTGGATCTCTACTAATACTTGGCTGTGAGTGACGGAGAGAGATAGAAGATATACGTCCTCAGAGGACGCAGTAAGGTAAACAAATAACTTAAGCCAAGCCTATTTAGGTGTTTGACAGCTTGGCCATTCCGCTATACTTCGGGGATTCAAACAATGTTGTCCAATTCATGTTCAAAGTCTTTTCTCTTACATTGCGTGGTAAAACTCGTATCACTTATTTATATTGTATTACATTATTTTTTGCATTATTATGTCTTAATATTATTAATTTCACATCATAACTGACTTTATATATTTATAAATGAAATCAAAAGATTAAATTCTGAAGAGAGTTTTGCTTCACATTTACCACTTTTAGAAATTGTAACTGCTCTTATGAATTTTTCTGAGATTATACAGAAAAATTTCTTAAAAATTCTTATTGTATTATAATTAACAAGAAAATTCTCAGAGGGTTTTGAAATCACCGTAATTACTAATCATGTCAATGATGAAATGATTATCCATTCATGAATCATATTACGTGTGTGTGTGTTTATATATGCGTTTGTGCGTGCGTGCAAACACAGTCGAACCTCATTAACACGCGGTTCTGTAACAAGCGAGGCTGATTTACACGCGAATTTACAATGGTCCCCTCTATAAGCAATCGCTTTTGATACCAGTCCTATATATTGTAGCGTCATTATTCTTATTTTTCTTTTTATGAAATTCAGATTAATTCCTCAGGGGCTTACCTACTTCAGGTAAGTACGGGCATCATGACCCCGAGGCACCTTAGTGATCTTTTTCTTTCCCATGGGGTTTACTGTCTTTGGTAAACACGGGTGACGCACTCCCGGGATACCCTAGCGATCCTTATCTATTTTCGACCCTCCTTCTTGTCAACCTTTTTTACCTTTTATTTAACTTCACGTCTAGACCACAGTTTAATCTTGTTTGGCGCAGCATAGCCATATCAGGCTCTTGCGCCAATAAATTTTACATTCACTCACTCACAAATTCAGATTAATCTTTTGTTCGGAGGACATCATGACTTCCTGTTTAAGAACAGACATTAATACCTTCTTTTTTTCGTATTTTATATGTATGAATCACCATTTATCTGAAAGATAAATATTTTTTGTAACAGATTATTTTTAAGATTAGCTGCGCATTCAACCATTTTATATTTGTTAAATTTTAAGAGTTATGAAGATTTTTACTTGTATCAATAGTTTCTGTAATAAATAAAAATGTTGTCCAAAGAGTTTAAACAAATGGCTGATACGATGGAGGAGGATTAGTTTTAGTTTAGCTTTTATTAACGTCGCACTAGAAGCAACACGAGGGCTATTGGCGAAGGACCTTGTAATTTTGAACCATGTTCAAGTGACAAGGACGACACCTGAGCTGGCACCCCCTCTCCTAACATCCACACCACGCCATCGGGAGGACTTTGGGTCCCGAACAGATTTAACGTGCATCAGCCCCGGGTACACGGCGGATCTTTGGGGGCCAAGGATCGAACCCGCGACTGAACGAAAACTGCCAGTCGCGAGTCCACGACCTTGACTACTAGGCTACCGCAGCCCACGATCGAGGAAAAATTCGATGTGATCTAATGAATTCGAAAACGGGCAAAACGATCAGAAATTGCCAGAAAGCTTAACTTATATCATGAGACTGCACAATGGGGTAGTTAAAAAATGAGGATAAACTCTGTCAGTTTGTTGATAACGTTAACACGTCTGTTTGATTTTTCACTCGATTTATATTAAAATTGTAATTCGCGATTTACTTAACTCCCGATTTAGTAACCATGGATTCCGAGTACCGTGTGTTAATGGGTCAGACTGTATATATATACTAAGACAAATAAAATACTATTTCATATTGCCCTATATCACGAATAATTTTGCACATGTGAGTCCGTTCACTTTTTAAAAACGTAAAATAAGATCCACAAAGTGGAGCATTCAAATTAGAGCTTGAACTGTAACTTATGAAAGATAATTTTTTCATCATTTTTCATGTAGTTAAAGACTTTCTTAAGCCCTTCTAAGTAATTATAGTAGTACTATTTATACGTATTATCAAAATACGAAAACTATTTCCTTTAAAAATATGAAGTTGAAAAGTCACGATCATGTCTTTGGTGGCCAAAAACGTACAAATAGATAATACAAATCAAATAGCCGAGGATACTATCCCATATTGTCACTGGTGATACTACATATTTCAGGATAAATCCTTCTTCTTGATAGGGAAATGGCTGCAGAAATAACCCATGAACATTAAACTTCAAAGAAAGAAAAAAAAAGATGCATAAATTCAATTATTATTAATAGAATTAAAGCTAATATAATCTTTCAAGTATTTGAAAAATCATGTTAAATCACATCTCTACAATAATTTACTGAAATTATCTTAAGATTTAATTATATGAAAATGGATTGGCTAGGGTGTTACACAAGTATCTAAGTGTATCACTTTAACATCAGTAAAAGGTAACTGTTACAAATATCTGATATATTAGTAAGATAAAGGATGGAAGAAGATAATTGGCTGACAAGGAGGTGGATCGAAAATAGGAAAAAATCGCTTGAACATTCCAGGTGTGCGTCACCCGTGTTTTCCAAAGCCAGTAAATCCCTTGGAAGGGAGGAAAAATCACTCGGGTACCTCGATGTCGTAAATCTCACTTTCACATGAAGAAATTAAGTCTCTGATTGGATAATAAAATAGTCATCGAATAGGATAACTATATTTCTAGTACATTTGTAAATTATCCAAAAAAATACGCTGTTTTAATTTAAACTTTATTCTTAATGATTTTGTCAGTGTGATATAAATGGTTTTCCCATTCAATTGTAAGAAATGTGCGTCTGTTTATTTTCTTTTTCCTTTTAAAACAAGTTGTCTTATGTGACTGTTTATTTTCTTTTTCCTCTTAAAACAAGTTCTCTTATGTGAAATAAATACACAGATGCAAAACACTTATTACATAAAATGCATATTTTTGTTGATTTGATTAGAATTTTTCAACAGAGGCAAAATTCTTGGAACATTTTTTATATATCGACAACATTATAAAAAACTATAGAACTCCTTTCCATTGTGTTTATTTAGGAGACAGAAAAAAACCAGAACTCCGAGGAATTCATCCAGTCAATACCACTGTAGAAGAAGGTGGCTCAGCCGTGTTTCAGTGCAGAGTTAAAAGTGAAATAATTCCTCATGTTCAAGTAAATTTCATTTTTCAATAATTTATATGGACTACATTTTAAAATTATTTGCTTTTTTTAATACGCAGTGTTGTTTTATCATCATGTTTAAACTGTATTTTGAATATATTTGAAGTGGCTGAAGCAAGCAGACCCAAATGAAGATGAAACAGATGGAAAAGTAATAAAAGTCCATGGAGAGTACTTCAGAATTTTAAAATCTACAGAAGTGCAAGAAAGACCTGATGGATCCTTTATTAATAAATTAATCTTGAATGGAGTTTCGAAGAAGGATGCGGGAAAATATATTTGCTTGGGAGCTAATACGATAGGCTACAGTTTTCGTAGTGCCTTCCTTACTATTCGAGGAAGTAAGAATTTATTTATTAATCTTCTCATACGCATTTTCCTGATTACCTCAAAAAATATTCATAAATTCTAATAAAAAATACTTAATTAATTTTAAACAGCTTTATAAATTGAAAAATACTTGTTTTACCTTTGAAATTAGCTCTAATATCACTCACAGTTTGGACAAGCCGGGGGGAATCATGAGAAGAATAATTTTATATGTATCTTCGATAAATTTTACAACCTGTTTCAAAATAATTATAAAATCATGTTCAGCTCTTCAAATTTCTTTTTGTGTGAATTTAGAAAATTTTTAACTAAACAATCAAAACTGAGTGTCAAAAAATAACTTTTAAGTCACTTTTAAAATACAATAGCATCGACAGCAACAATTAAATCAACAGTACTGAATAAATACAGTTTATTACATACAATTAAAATTGACGTTGAGAAACACTTACACATCTAACTCCCTCGCAAGCATTTTCTACTTATGACAAAAAAACAGACATTTAACGATCAAAGAGAGCCAATTGATCTGATGATTTCTGTTTCATCTAATCATAGAAATACTCTATCTTATTTGCTGCGACTAGGGTAATTTGTATCTAGGAAAATAATCCGCGTAATATGAAGCTAAAAATAAATATACATCCCACTCTTCCTGAGAAGAAAGCCAAATGTTTGAAGAATTGCCTTATTTTCAGCGAAGAAAGCTTTATGCTGCGCAATTAGTATCAAATTAATATTTTTCTGAACGCTATTTTCCTGCATTTACTGAAAATGGATAATACGACTGCAATTACAGCATTGAAGCAATGTTTACGAAAATTAAATTCGTATCAGTCGGATGATGTTCTGACCTAGATTAGACGCATAATTCGTTTAATTATTCGTAATTATTGTTTTGTTAGCTCCAGGACAAAATAAAGAAATAACCTGGCTTTAGCTTTATGTTAAGTCATCTAGATTACAGTTAATGATAATTCTTAAATTTGTTGAGCCCGAATAAATTAATCGTAACCCTATTCTCACAGAAAAAAATGTAATACTAGTTTTCACCGCAATTTGTATTCTGTATTAATCGACAGATAAATTATTACCCTTTAAATTGAGAAAAAAAATAGCTATAAATACATTTATAAAAAAACTTCTAAAAACATGGTTTGGAAGGTTTAAAACATGTAATTATATCTTATTTTCAAATTAGATTAATTAGCTAGTAAATTAATTTTTTTCTAATATTATAGTGTTCAGCAGATATATGTGTGTGCCCTTTTTTACGTAATTTGGTAATTTAAATTTAGTCACTCAAAACTCTTGAAACCAACTTTTATTTAAGATGCGTCTGAGTAAGAAGATTAAAACTGGTTCTTTTGAACACTTTTTAAAAATTCTTTCTAAGAAAATATTACTTTGCATACCTTGAATTCATTTCCCTATCTTTTTTTAGCTCATTAAACTTTCTTATTTCTTTCTATCCCCAGCGTCCGAAACCTTCATTGCCGAAATGGAAAACATGGGAAATGACACCTTTACCATCCAATTCAGCTCCATTTTCATCACCATCCCAGTGGTACTCGCAATCCTGATAACATTTCTGGCCGTCGTGTTCTTGCATTACTATCACAAACCCCGGGCTGATCAATCAGGTTTACAGGCAAAATATGATGGAAAGACAGAAAAGGCGGTAGTAGCACCTCCAACGGTATATCCTCATGTCCACGATGTCTCAATTATGAGCAATCCAAACTTCCACCATGCACTCGAATCATCTGATGGTACATGGTCTCACGTCCAGAGCTCATTAGTCATTGATCCAGGACAACCGGATTCATTCTCCGAGTGCGACTCATCATTCGTGTTTTTAGGCGACCTGAACATGTATCCGGATATCATGTATAAGGATAATGGGCACGTCTTGAGTCTCTATTCCCCAAACCCTTCTAGTCATGAGAAAACGTTATGTTTGGACAGAGTTTGATCTTTTACTTTTAGGCCCATTGATGTAGCGTGGGAAATAAAAGAATCGCGATGTTTGTTCTTTCATTTTAAAATGTAATCCTGTCGCTTGATAAAGCAGAATCGGCGCACAATTCATTCCAAAGATGCTAAGTGTTATGTATTTACCCCAGTTTAGCTAAATGTGTTTAATGTCTTTCTAGTCTTTGAGCTATGAGTAAAATCCCTAGAATTATCCAACTTGGGATTTTTTTTTCCTTGAATTCTTTATTCAAAGAGAGCTCTGTCACAATTTTTTCAAAACTCGTTACATATATATAGACTGAAATCATGGATATATTATCATACAAAAATCGCGTCATTTGCTCGTTGTTTTTACAAATATTGTAATCCAAAAAAACGTTTTTATGGAATAGTATCAACTGTCGCTGGTTTTAAAAGAAATTTTCTAGTCAAAATGTAAATGGAGAACTTTGTGTAAAAATTTGGTAAAGTACACACATCAATATCGTTCAGAGTATATTACTGTAATCATCCAATTTCACAGAAAACATCAATTAGAATACAGGCTCCATTTTTCTAAGTGTAAATACAGCAATTTCTCAATTATTTTTCTAACAGATATCAAGATTAATCAGATATTTGAAATCAAACGACGTCTAAAAATCAATAAACCGAGTCAAAAGCAAGCTTGTCCGAATGAAAATATATTTATGCGAAATGAATATGTTATTGAAAACAGTTGTTAGTAGATCGTTATTCTCGATGTATAGAAGGAAATTAACGCTCTAGTTTTAAAAAATGTTGTTACAAAACACTTTTACGTGATCGGATGAATGGTATAAACTGCACGCGAAATTGCTGAAAAAATTAATCATATCAGAAATGTTGTTAATCTGCATTAGAATTTAATATACAGAAAAGAACTGATTGACCACGATGAAAAACAACAACTCCGGATATAAAATTTATTGAACATAAGAAGAATGACAGTAGAATGAGTACAACTGATGAGATAAATTTTGAGTTCTTTCGCTAAGAAATTTTTATTTGTGAGGTTTATTAAAATAAAATGCCAAAAATTTTCAAATTTAAAGTGATAATATATGATAAACCAATATACAAAAATCAGAAAATAGTTTTTATTTGAAATATTGTTCGTAGAAAATTTTTTGTCAGCCACGAGTTTCAAGTATGGTTTTAGAACTCTTAATATATTGCTTATAAAAATTTAATTTCATTCTAAAAGTTAAAAAACTACAATATGGGAAAGGAGTTAACTCTTAAATTCCCTTATTCAATTTTAATTCGGGTGAGGGAGTAAGTCAGCAAATTAAAAATATGCGTGATGAAAAAATGAAAAAGTGTCACTCACACAATATTCATACATAAAAGCGTAGGTTACGTATTTCATTATTTAGCATAAAAATTAGTCATTGAGAATTCCATTTAACTTCAAAAATAATTCGGAACCTGAATAACAAACAACTTAATGTTTTTTATTTAAAATACAATTTAACAGCTTCGCGGTTGATATTATCAGTAAGTGAATTAAATTTTTCTCTCTAATTCATAAGTTTATCATTTGTTTCAATGGATACCTTAATTAGCGCTAATAAATAGAATTTTCTTTCGGGGACAATTCCTACTAATATATTGTAATACTAGTAAATAAAAGAAGTACTTTGTCTTTTCGTCAAGAAGCAATTTCTTTACTCTAAGAAACAATGTGTATTTTGCTGATATGTCTAGAAAGTAGCAACTGAGTCACCAAAACGAGTTATCACGACAATTAAAAAACGCGTAGCTCAGATTAAAATAACTGGATGTTGACCAAAAGTATCAGCGCTAAAAAAATTTTAAAAAGCTTTTGGAAAAATAAGAATTTCAAGAAGCATAGCACAAAATTTTACACAAAAGAAAAATTAAAAAGGGTTCAAGGGAAGTATCGGGAGCCCCTTGGCAATTGGCGACTTTTAGGTGTGATAATGATTTAATTGTGGCGATTTAGGTAATGATAACCCTTGGCTATCTCTTTTCTAAGTTGGCGTTTTTTTTCCGAAAGTCGCCAAGGGGCACCTGATATATTTCACTTTTATTATAAAAAGAAAATTTAAGCGAATTATTCTTTTTTTAATCATGCAGTTTTATCATATAATCCATTAAAAAATAACTTTTCAAACAATAAACCTTAATTTAAAATAATACCTTATAACGGTGAAAGGGAAAAGAAATCTTTTTTATTCGTTGTTTCTTTGCTTTTTTTTTTTTTTTTTTTTTTTAACTTTGGGAACAGCTTCACAAGTTCTACCTATACTCATTTTTAAACCTCGAGTTAATCTTTTATGACTGTTTATATCAATTTTAGACTAGACCTTTCATATTATCAAAGCATATCATACGTCGTGTGCTATATCATATAAAATACTAAGTGGATATTTGTATTGGGTTATATAAATGCGTACCTTATAGTTTAAGATGCTGATTTTTAATTCAATGTTGCGATATTTCTTTAGAGGTCCTAGCTTATCTCAGATAATTAATAAATATCATAATAGCTTCACACCTATTTCATTATTTCCATTTCGAGAATAAATGCCATCAACAGCGTATTATTAAACTGTATGTAATGTTAGCTATATAGTTATAATTACGGTATGTAACATTTGTATTCTGAATAATGAATTTAACTAAATTTTTTTCAGCATTCGTGTTTTATAATTTGTTCGCACCAATAGAATTTTCCCTTAATTTCCTTCCCTTTACCCCAATACTTATTTTAAGAAATTATAATTTTTTTTGTAGAATGTGTGTGTGTTGTCATTTTCTTAAATACTATCGTCTGCTTTAGCGCTTAGAATTTTTTTACGATTTTTTATCCCTTAATTTTGTGAATAGCTATGTTATATTTATTTAAGTATTTTTCACTGATAAGATTCAATGTATTACTAAATCATGTGCATAACATTTTTAAAAAAACGGATTTAAGTTCTGTGTGAAAGAAGATAAGAGACTAAATAGTTAAAAGGATCAATAAATGAAGTATTTCACTTGTGTGTGTTGTAACCAAATCAAACACAAGTTTAATCTTATATTCTTCTAAAAAAGTTTATTTTTAACAAATGAGAAAAAATATTCTTAGTTGTTCAACAACTCAACTTCTAATATTACTTAGTTAATTGTTAAAGTTGTCTTCACCTAATTTTAAAGAACCCGATCGTGGAACATTATATACGTGTGTGTGTGAGTTAGTTG
>BMAW01125138.1:168737-192702 GCA_019974015.1 Nephila pilipes | reverse complement strand
CTAGGGGGTTCGAAAAGTAATTATTTTTGAAGACAGATGGCATCATTAAGGTAAATTGTTGTTACCATTGGGTGCTGCCATCTGTTAAACAGAGCCGAAACAAATTTGACATTGATTCATCAGTTAGTTTTGATTTCGTTGTCATTTGCTGCCAAATAAAAAGTTCCTTGTTTCTGCGTCGTGTTGCAGCCATCTGCGAGAATTCCTCATTATGCACTGGAAATCAAGTAAAATTAAAATGTTGGGTAGCTTCTGGTGAATCTGCTGCAAAAAAGGCGAAAATGGTCTCATCGACCAGAACAGTTATGACGAAGAATTTTGAAGGAGTGAAAGGAACCATGATCCCGAATATGAGTAACTGGTACTTACACAGCTGTCTAGTGAGTCTCGGTGCTAACTAAAAACAAACAATTTTCAATGCTACGAGCACCATCTCTTGGAATGTTTAAAAACTTATTGAACGATTCTCTCATATATTTATTATATACTACAAAATTTCCATTTGTGTATGATAGAATCTATCTACTTTTTACTGAATAAATTATGCTCAGTACTTCATCTCTTATACTCCCCTCAGTGGCTTACCTTATTTAAATAAGTGCGTGCATCATGACCCCGAGGTACCCTAGTGATATTTTTCTATCCAATGGGGTTTACTGCCTTAAGTAAACAAGGGTGACCCTGGGATACCACTAGCGATTCTTCTCTATTTTCGACCCTTCTTCTTGTCAGCAAATTTTTATCTTATTTTCCGTTTTTCACGTCCAGAATACATTTACACCATTTTTGGAGAGCAGCATAGCCATATATGTATCTGGATTTTGAGCCATTAAAATTCCATCGTATATCAATCGCTCATCTCGTACTCTGACAGTCAAATAGCAGAGCAACAGACGGGTAGTGTGTTTAGTCTCATACTTCCGAAGAGAACCGTGATTGATGCGTGTTAAATCTGTCATATTCCTAAGTCCTTCCGTGGATATATAGAGAATCAACTCAAATGTATGACGCATCAGTTGGTCGTACTTCAAAATTACGAAGTCCGTCGTCAATAGAGTTTGTTTCTCTTGTGACATGTTATATAATGCAAGTCAAACCCAATTCATCTACTGTTAATGTTTTTATTATTATTAACGTCGCACTTAGAAGTAACGCAAGGGCTATAGGAAACGGATCCTTGTAATTTAGAGCTGCGGTCAACAGAAGAGTCTGATCCCCTCGCGGCTTACCTTCTTTACACAAGTACGGGCATCATGTGACCCCAAGATACTCTCTTGATATTTTTTTTCTTTCCGATGAAGATTACTGCCTTTATTAAACACAGGTAACACGCCCCGGAGATACTCTAGCCACTTTTCTCTATTTTCGATCATCCTTCTTATAAACCAATTTTTTCCTAATATCTAGATTGCAGATATACATAGTGTCGCATAACATAGTCAGAATCAGCTCTTTCGCCAATAAACCTCTACTTTCACTCACTCGTAAGAGTCCTACATTTGAGTTGGCATTCTACAACCTCACCTCTAACTGACTTGCAGCCTTGATATATTTAACATACATCTTCCTTAGTGGTGGTTCTTTAGAGGCATCATGATTCGAACCCTCAACTCGATAAAAATAACGCCAGTTCGAGACCATAAGCACTCAGCTACCATGACCACATTCGCCTCTTGCAGTGAAATGCCTTAACTTATCATGTTTAAGCAGAAAAATTTGCTATATAGAATGTTTTTAAATTTTCCCGAATTTTGTATGAAAAAAACGTGTTATAACCACATGAATTTATTTTAATGCATAAAAACACTTTTCTCTAAAAGAATGTACCGATTTTGGCAAAACTGTTCTTTAATATTAGACGAAGACAGACTTAATGCGAACACCTTATAACTATATAAAACTATACAGTTATGGAAATTATATCTGTACGAAACTGTTTCCAGAGGAGATTTACCTAATTCGTAATTAATTGTGATTCTAATGTGCAGTTAAATAATAACTAATAATTGGTTAAGCAGAGCAAGAAATAAAAATTCTTTAAAGTTTAGACAAATACATTTTAAGAGAAATTTTAAAATATCGAAAAAGCCTGTAATCTCAAAAAATTTCAGTCCAAACCAAAAAAATTTCATCACAGACTTCAAACAAAAAGAAAAAACTTAAATATTTATCATTTGAAAAAAAAAATGAAGTAGATAAAAGATGAAATAAAAGCTACTAAAAATGTGGTGAATAACTCGTGGCATAAAAAGTACTTTCTTCCACCGCTTTTTTGAATAACATATCAGAAAAAATTGTAACTATCCTTTCGTTTCTGTTTAAAAGAAAATATGTATCTTGTATGTGGCTATTGTATAATGCATGTGTGTGTTTCGTTGAAATAAAGTGTTGGTTGAATATGTGCCCTCATTTTTTGTATATAACCGAATACATCAACGACAGTTACATCACTTTTTTTCGCATATTTTACATCATACAAAGAACTGAATTTCGGTTACAGAATCTTATTTCTTTGTCTTTTCAGTGGATGAAATCAAAAATATAATATTTTTTCACGTTTCACAGCATCTTTATATCATCATTGCAGCAAGCTTAGATGAAAATGGTACATTTTTACAAAAAATAAAACTTAGTATTTGGTTCATATTAAGAAATAGATTATTCATTGACATACCAGTTTAATTATATTATTCATATAATAGCCCTCGTTGTCAAAAAAATGGGGTCATATCTTTGTTGTGCAAGAATAGCCAAGTTCTAGGCTGAAGGAGTCAGAAATAATACCATTCTTTTTTTTACTTTAATGCCAAGAAATTACTAATGTTAGTTCTCTCTAAGCCGACATCGTTTCAACCGGTCGTAGGATTAACCAGCTACTTAGCTGACGAAGTGATTCGAAAAACTTTTTTCATATGTCTTCAAATCTCCAATTTTTCCCTGTACATTATTCAGCAGAATAGTGAGCGGATTAATTTATTGGAAGTTTTTGTAGTTTTGTGCAAGCAATTGAAATGCTTATTTCTATTCTGTTCAATCATTACGACAGATAGCGCTGCTGAGCACTTCATCGAAATGTATATATCCTTGAGAGAGTTGTTGGCGAGATGGAATAAAAATGTCTAGACGAAATAACATCTATAATGTAAGCCAGATCTAAATACTTCAAAACTGATACTAGAGCAAAATAAAACTCTGCGCTCTCCTAATTTAGGTTGAATTATTTAAACTATGTGGTCGACACAGATTATTCGATTTGTAGAGCTCTTATTACGTAAAAGAATACGGAACGAACTCAATTATCGAAATTTAGCTTGAGATAAAAATTTCATTGATAAAATGAGGAAAATATCAAAATACAAAGAAGTAACAATATAAAATCAAAATTAAACCCACTGAAACAGTTATAGGCTATCCATAAGTATAAGCACAACATGTTTTACATTAAACTTAATTACAAACCGAGCACATGACATTCTAAAATACTGACTTTTAAAAATTTGTTGTACTTTAAGTAAAACAACAATTGTAAACAGTTCATATTACAATAAAAGTAACAGATGATGACTCAAATGTAAGAAAAAATCATTTCTTTTAATTTCATAATTATAAAATATTTCGCTATATATATATAATTTGGACTATCAAAACCATATAAATACATACGTATATTAAAATAAACTATTGCTAAAGATTTCTTACTGTTTTTGAGAATTGTTTATTTAATTCATTTAAGAATGAAAAGGAATATATTTTTGGTTAAAAATCATCCAAAAATAATACGCGAAAAATTAAAAAAAAAACCAAAGGAATTATTTCTTGATTCTAGATACTAATTTAGACAGATGAATCATCATGATTATCTAGAAGAGCGGGAAAAGTAGAGAAACACAAAAAAATTAAAGCCATTTTTTAAAAATTATTAACAAGATACGAGGATATTGATTATCCACATTTATAAAATCAAGATATTTTTTCAGTTAATATAAAGAAATAAATTGCCTCTTCATCATTTTCGTTTTTTAATTAATAATTTTTGGATTTAAAAAAAGGAAGGAGAAAGTTTACTTTAAAGAAGCTATAAATATGAGAAAATAATTTTATGCTGATAAATTAAACTTTATAAATAAAAAAAAGCATAAAATATTGGATCTATTAATTTAAACATCACTTCTTTGGTGTATAATAGATTGTCAATCTCCACTCTGGAACACTAATCTACGTTTTTACAATAGTTTAAAAAATACAAATAAGTAGTGCTTATACTTCTATAAATTTTTTTTCATTCATCTTGTAATATTTACTGCATTTTTAAAATTTGATTTAACCATCCTTTTCTCTACTCAATCAAGGTTCAGTTCTGTGGTGACCGGTTAAAAGGATACCTATCATGAACGTAAAATAGTCTTGATAGCCTGGTGACAGCGTCGGGGCTTAAAGAATTGAAGAATCTTGAGTTTAAGATCTGATTTCACCAAAATCCATGAAACAACAACAGCTAATCAATATAGCTAACTATGTAGATATACTGATCATTGTATCAGTAAATCTAACTAGGTATCAACGAAATCAGTTTATAAGTTTAAAAAGTGAAAAAAAGAAATCCTGTTTCATCTTTGCCGTTCGATTTAATTCAAAATCAAGCTAATCTCAAATAATCGACATCAACCTCTAATGCAGAGAATCTTAATCCGGTGTTTGTGACCTTTGCAAGAGCAAAAAAAACTAACTCATTATTTGATACACTCATATACACTCACTTTATATTTCGCTTTTCTCATACAAGGACATTTTTTTGGCTTCTGAAAATTAAGCACGCAAAGTAAATTTTCAATTTTCGAAAGCGTATTTGAATCCGAGTGGCTTAGAATCCCTTCGAATGTAAATGACAATATTTAAATACTATTTCTAACAGCCAAACACGATTGACTGACAGGAACTATATGAATTCCGGCAATCGCTGAAGACACCGGCATTCTGAAATGGGGAACAAGGTAGACACTATCAAACCAATAACATCATCGAACATCCTGCATGCAGAGTTGGCAGCTTCATGATGAGTGCAGGAATTTCAATGGGATATCGCACCAAAACGCGTATCCTTAAAAGGTGGCTCTTTGATGTCTGTGTGATGGCCACTTTAGTCGAGTGGTTATGGTTGCGAGCTTGCACCTGTTGTTTCCGTCGAGTCGTGAATTCGATGCCACTAAATGCCCACCAAGTGGCGGGATGGATGCAAGGCTCCATGTCCTCATGTAGTCGTGATGTGTAAATTTTGGAAGGATATACTAGTTCAGGTGTCGTTCTCGTCACTTGACCGAGTTTCAAAATTACGAGGTCCATTGCCAATAGCAACAGATCGTGTTGCTTGCAACTGCGACTTTAATAAGCAATCAATTAATATGATGACTGTATGTGGAATCAGAATGAAATCCTACACATCATTGTGAGATTCTACAGTGTGTAGCAGTTGAACCTAATTCCCTCCTAATGAATGATAATGCCCCTCCACATCAAGTCAACATTGTTGGTGAGTACTTCAAAAGAGAGAGTTTTTCTCGAGATGAGGGACCGACTTATTTTACCTTAACCCCATCTAAATCTTTGGGATGCCTGTGGGTGTGCTGTCTTTGTATGTTTATCTCCTCCAGCCTATTTCAGAGATTTGGGAAGTGCCTTGTTGGATTAATTGATTGGTTTTATTAACACCGCACTAGAAGCTACACGAGGGCTATTGGCGACGGAAATCGTAATTTTGAGCGTCGGTTCGGTCAAGTGACAGGGACGACACCTAAGCTAGCAATCCTTCTCCTAACTTCCCCACCACTCCAACAGGAAGATTTTGAGCCTCGACAGATTTAACGCGCATCAACCCCGAGTACACGGCAGGTTTTTAGTGGCAGAATGGCTCGAACTCCCTACTTACCGAAAACCACCGGCAGCGAATCCGCGGCCACATCCTGATAAAAGAATGACAATTTCTGGTATCTTTGAGAGTTGATCACCCGATTGGAAATATGAACAATCACTGTTAAGTTTGTAGTTATGAAAGTTCGGGAGGGATACGTGCTTTATTAATGCAAGTTTTTTTTTATCCTTTTAATATTATTTTGTTAACATGGCCGTGGTAGCCTAGTGGTCATAGTCACAGACTCGTAGCTGGTGGTTTTCATCGTGTCGTGGGTTCTGGCCTTGATGCCACTAAAGACTCTCCATGTAGCCGGGGTTGATGCTGTTAAATTTGTCGAGGCTGAAAACCATCCCGTTAACGTGGTGTGGAATTTTAAAGAGGAAGGAGCCAGGTCAGGCGTCACTTACGAAATTACGAGAAATATTCTTTCGTCGTCCTCGTCAATTACGAAATCTATCACCAATGCCCCTCATGCTGCTTCTAGTGCGATGTTAATGAAACCAATCGTTTTGTAAATGAGTGAATTAGACGTATGTGTGGACGTATATGACAGCCATATGTGGCTCATATCCTGCATTTCCGGAAATTTTATTTAAGATTTTTTTTTTTTTTAATTTGGGCCAAATTAAATTTATACCATCTTTAATTCAGCTATAAGTTGGCTTTCTCTCTTGTCGTGCCTTTTCTGTTGATCAAGAATATTCACACTGAAGTGTCCATACAACTCTTGCATACAAAAATAATCAAACGAAGTTACCAGAAGTTACTGAATAAAAGAAGCTAAATACCAGTTAATTTTTATTCGAATTTTATTACTATGACTTAAGTATATGAAAATACTTATCTAAATCCTATTGTCAGACTTTGATTATGTGATTAATAATCCTATAAACTTTTTTACCACTTCGTTATTTTTAAATACATGATATGGGGGAAATACTAGTCAATACAACGATCGACTAAAGTTTTGTGTCGTCATAAAGACGTTACAGAATCAGCAGAGTTAAACGTACTTTTTTAAAGTATAATAAAATGTCTCAGTGAAATAAATTTTTTGTTCAAATAAATTCGTCTTTTTTCACGATACGATCATCTTATGTAAGATAAAACAGCTTTCAGGAACATAAAAGTAATTTTAATGGCTATGCTCCGTGAGTTCTATTGACGAAACGTGCTTCTCCCCATTAAATATGATATACTACTTTTAACACAGACGTCATTAAGTAAGATATTTCTAGGTAGTATTTTTTTTTCCTTCTTTCAATTTCTCCGAAGGAATTCTGAATAAAAAATGTTCATAATGCATCACTGTAGTCGTCAATGTCCTCAAGGATTCCTTATGATTAAATTTCTTTCAATAATATTTTAAACTAAATAAGTTTCTTTGAGGAATCTATAAGTTATTCTACTAATATCGACTTGAAATTCCATTTAAACGAGGGTGTCTCGCAAAGTGCCCGTGTTAGGAATGGAAAATAGCAATCGGTAAAACTTAGTATTATCCAGTAATTGTCTTTCCTTTTCCTAAAAATCTATGAGTTGACATTCTTCACATAATCGCCTTAACTTTTCCTGTCGATGAGACAGTCTTCCTATCTTTGAAGTAGATTTACCTGAAACAACCAATTGTCTAAATTACTGCTCGGTCTTTAACAAGAAGGGATGAATCATGATCTCATCGACGCAAAATGATGGTCACAACTCGACGCTGCAGAAAATGGCTGCCAAATTAAAAATAACCTATGAATCAGTATCACATTAGTTTTGAGGACGTTAAACGGACGACAGTATACGATGGTAACACTAACTTGTCTTATAAACTCATCTGTCGTCAAAAAGAGGTACTTTTTTACTCGTAAACATTTGACCTATTTAATGAATATAAATATGTTATTGCTTTATTTATTTTATTTAATTCTCTCCTAGAATTGAAATTTACTACTATCATCACATTGTTCTAATTTTATAAGTTGATGAGCAGCAATCAACTTATAAAAACAATTTTTAACTTATAAAACTTATTAAATTTATTAAAAACTTAAAACATAAAATAAGATCAATATATAAAATATTTATTATTTAAATTAAAGTATGAAAATCAGAGTCTTTTTTATAAAATGAAGCATGTAAGGATTTTGCTTTGAAGCATGTAAGGATTTATATATATAATTGCGCCGTATGATCCTTTCACTAAGATTTTCTAATAAAATAATCTTACTTTTAAAACCTCACTTATTCAGCATAAAATTGGTTATTGTGTTGTGAGGAAGAAACGTACAATTTAGAGAAATGCTGTAGTTTATAACTTAAATACTCGGTAATATAAACTTAAAATAATAAAAATAGTTACACTTAAATCCAAAGAGCACGTTACAACATCATCTCAAAAAGAAACGAACTTTCAAGTAAGGAATTAAATTTAAAAAAAAAAAAAAAAAAAACTGCAAGATAAACTTTGCCTTACTTACCGATTCTCTCAATCCAGAATTTTTTTTGGATCAAAAAGTTAACATGAGTAAAAATCTTAAAATTTGCTGTGCAATTTATTATACATAAATTTACTCTAAGTCTTTAAACTAAATAGCTTCATTATCAATAATCATTCAAAATCGATAAAATCAAATTTGGATTAAAGTTGAAAATGAATATATTGATCTTTTCAACAAAGGATTTTTTCCATCCACACTGTTGAACAGTATTAAATATGAGCTTGACAAAAAAAAATGAACCCGATTTCAAATTCTTATGGGATAGGTGATTCCTGATGCCATTGATTTTTTTTGTAAGACTTATTCCCCCTCGTATTCACTCCCCTCATAGGCTTGCCTTCTTTAGGTATGTGCGGGATATCGTGACTCCGAGGTGTGTCAGTGATCTTTTTCTTCCCTGCGAGGTTTACTGTTTGTAATAAATATGGGTGACACACCCCCAGGATACCGTGGCGATCCATCTCTATTTCTTACCCTCCTTCTCGTCCACCAGTTTTTATCTTTCTCTGTTTCTAATGTCTAGATCACAGAGGCACATTGTTGGTGCAGCATATCTAGATTTGGCACTTGCTCCAATAAACCTCTACTTCCACTTTCACTCTATTAAAGATCAATAATCCACAGAACAAATTAGGTAGAATAATTCTTTTTAAACACATTTATTTACAGTCTCTACGCACCAATTATGCATAAACAAATAATTACACTATTTACAAACTAACACATCGATCAATAACTCCCGAGACTAACCCAGAGATGGCGCTCGTAGTAAACCAGTAACCAGGTCTTTCTAGAGTACTAACCTTTGCTTGAAACGTGTCAAAATTTTAAGTCGATCGGACCAGGAAAAAGGTTTTTTGAAGTGAAGTGAAAAAGGTTTTTTCCAAGTGGGTGCCGCGATTGCAAAAACAGCAACGAGTCGATGATTCAGAAAGCTGTTTATCGCTATTTACTCGCAACAAAAAAGATTTCTTGCGAAAAAAAAAAAAAAAAAAAAAAAAGAAAAAAATTTTTGGGAAAAAAAAAAAAAAAGATTTGGGAAAAGCGTTGGAACGATTGTATCACCCTAAAAGGTGATTAACAAACGGTGTTATGTTGATGAATAAAAAAAAATTTTGCAAAAAAAATGTTGTTTTCAATTTTAGACTCGGGAGTTATTGATCGATGTGTTATACAAGGCTTCCAAACTGTCCGTTCTTTGACTTAACTCGCTTTTGCGGTCAGGAAAACAAATCACATCAAAAAGGGAAAACTCGCCTTACACGGTCAAGATCCAAATGTACTCTGAAATATTACCCATGAACCCGTGAGCCCTCACTTACACGAGACAAGGCGACTCCTGGCGGTATCCAAATAATTTATTTCTAACACGCTCCTTTCGTGTTCACTAAAAAGAGGCAAGTAATAATAAACCTCCATGATTATATATTCATGATAAAAGATATTTCACACACACATTAATTAGATTTAATGAAACACTAACACGTAATAAATAAATAAATGTAAAACAAAATATTGGAACGAGATGCTACAAAATGATTTCCTCATTCTGTTGTTCTAATTAATTATCGGATTACACTTAAATTATTCTTATCTAAGATAATGTGGAGTATAGAAATAAAGTAAAATTAATGACAAATACTGGGCTAAGCTGTATAATAAATCCTGATTTATATCAGACATTCCGATTAAAGTTTTCACGGGTTATTTTTAAACTGGATGATAATTAGTTATAATAGAAAATCTATTATATTAAGTGTAGGAAGAGAATTCCATTTCTCTCTCTCATTACTATCATATCACTCTAAATACTTTATTAACACATTGTACTCCTTGAACCAGCATTTTTATACACATAATGCCTCTTCTGTCTATGTATCACTATCGATTTAACTCATACACATTTCTCGCATTTCAAGAACTAAACCACAAATGAAACTCGGGCTGATAAGTCGATAAAAATTATTTATTTCACGATATTGCTGTAAAATTTAACTATATATTCTAAATAAAATAATTGTAATATATATATATATATATATAATATTATTATTATTAAAAATAATAATTAGGTGTAATTTTTAACTTGTACATATGTTACAAATAAACTCTAGCAAAAACTAAAATTGAAATATATTAAAGTTATTAAATTAGAATTATTACAAAATTACGAAAAACGTATAGTAAAATAAAATCAAAATTACGAAAATTAAAGTAAAATTTAGATTATCGATAATTAACTAAAATTTAAAGCATACAAAGTTATAACGTAAAAAAATCATTAAATTGCCTAAAGTATAATATATAATATTGAAGAATACATATTAAACATATAAATAATTAAAAAAATTTAAAAAGTGTAAAACCAGTTATTTAAAAAATACAGCAAGTAGAATGTATCAAAGCCCAACCAAGAACTACAAGGTATATCTCAAGAGAAAGTAAGTAAAATATTAAATTCAAAAATGGAGATAAAGTAATTATAAGCTGTCTCAGTCATGGTACTATGAAAAGTGTTTATACTAGTATTACGGAACTGACCCACCGCACTTTAAAGAATTACAATCTAAGAAAACGGTATTAAACCAAAATTAGCAGAAATAAAATAGAAAAAAAAACTAAAGTTCAATAAAATAAAAGAGAGGAAACAAATTCCTTTAAAACGAAGTAAACTAACGTATCCATTAAAAATAAATGTACTAATTTATACACGTTATTAAATATTTCTAACTTCAAGAGAGTTAAAAAATCTTTTACCACATAAGCAAACACAATTGAAGTGCTTTTATAAAAAAAAAATAAGTACAGTTGCTCAATATATATAAACAGTTATGAATATCTAAGTACTCAGTTTCAAGAACATTATTATTAGTTTGTGATAATTTTTAAAAAGATGGATAAAAAGATAAGTTAGGTTTAATTCCTGGTTCAAAATTAATTTGAAAATTTTAAGATTATCCAAATATTTAAACAAAGTAAATTAGTATTATCAACATAATTACGTTGGTAGAAGTATAAATAAATAACAGTAAGATTATTACGAAGAAAACCATTTCGGGATATGCCTTTTATTAGTTTGTCTTTTATTATTAAACATAATATCATTTTCTATTTAGTACTAATTTAACTAAATATATAAATTTTTATTAATAATAAATCTGTTAATAATAAATATCTCAATAATAACTTCAAGAACTTTTATGCGATCTTCAATATCTATATAATTAAGATCTTCAAAATCACAACTATAGATGGAGAAATTTTCTTATCTATTTTTACATAATTAGCTATATTATTACTATTTTAATAATGGTAGACTTGTTAAATGTATCTCTATAATAATTTGTAATAAATTTTGTAAGCTATTACGCTATTATGTTAAAAGAATTATAACCATTAGTTACTGTTCGAATTTTTTTGGAGTCTTATGAAATTTAGGTGTTGAAAAAGATGAGGAAATTTTATATTACTTATTTTATAATCAATTTTTTCATACATAGCAGTAATTATCTTCTACATTTTTCTATAATTATTGCTTACTTCAAGAAAATAATTATTATTATATAGATATTTATTGCTTACATTAATATCAATTTATTTGCATAATATAACACAATTGCTTGGGACTTAACATGAACTGTAACAAAATAATCCTGGAGATTTAATGGAATCTTCTAACTCTTTATAATCGATGCTTTCATTAGTATGTAAAAATTAAATCTAATTTTTCATTATCTTTACTAATTCTGAACTTACATTCATAAAAAGTTCTTTAAAAAAACATATTTAATTGCTAATTTAGTTATAAAATTATCAAGATTTTCATTGATTTGTTTCTTAATGTAATCGCTAATGTTAAAAATTATAAGCCTATTTCCGGTATTTCTATTCGTGTTTTCTCTTAATTTTTTTTATCCTTAATAATATTTAAGTTACAAATAATAATATGCTGGTGTTCTTCAGTAATAAGCTCTTTATAATATTTACATATACAAATACCTTTTAATTGCAAGTCTTTGGTATTATTGCAGTTCAAAAGAAGAAGATCCATTTTTTGTGTTAATTTTATAAGCTTTTTTAATAGTTATACTTTAATAGGATGTAATTTTCATATTTATTAAGAATATTATTAAAAGTGATCTTATCATAAGATATATTCACATATTTTACTGTACAAAATTCGATTTTTTTAGGTACAACTTTATAATCTCTGATACTGTATTTATTAGCAAAAAAAGTTAGTAACATACTTAACTAAATGAAGATAAGTACTTTTTAATTTATTTTCATTGAAAAGTAAATATCTTAAAATACAAATCTCTCTTATTTTATTACAAAATAGAAAGTATTTAATACTTTAATATTGTAAATTTTTTCAAATATATTATTCATTTCATTAATTTTTTTTCTTAATTTCATTTTTATAGCCATACATTTTCTAATACTTATCTACCTCTAGAATTTCGTTAATTATTGACAATATTTCCTTTGAGAGATTTTGCTAACTATTATTCTTGTAAAAAAAAAATTCTATTTTGCTTATAAATTTGTAGAATATTTTTATTATAATGTAAAGATGTATTTTTTAGACACTACAGATAGTTGGAATTATTAAAGCTAATGAAATAGTTTTCCCACAGTAATATATCTTTAATATAAGGTACAATATTAAATATAGATACATCATTATTATCAAAACTACATAAATTAAAATGTATGATTACAATCTTTTACATTATGAAAGTTTTTTGGGTCATGCCAACGTTGATTTGTTCGTATATTAACAGTGTTTGAAGTTTGACTTATATATTTATAATTCCAAATTTTGCACTTTAGTAGGTAAATACAATTATAGGTTTTGCAAAATATATATTTGTAGTTTGAGTTATATTGATCAGTATTTATTATTTTACAAGTTTAACATCTATTACTATTATTACATTAAAATTTAAACTATTATTTTTAAATTTATTAATGTTATTTAATTTATGAAATCATTTAATATATTTCATTATTGTTATACGCATAGTTTTCTTTGAGTAAATTATCATTATTATTATTATTAATATTATTTTTTTCCAGAATATTCTAGTTTTATAAATCTTTTTAACCAACTCATCTCCGTAAATTCTTTTTCTACTTTAACTAATGATTTATATCATAATTGTAAGAATTTCTAAAAACCCTTCTGTCAATTATTTATCGTCCTTTCTCCCCAAAAATCATCTCTATACTAAACACTGGAAAACTAATAAAATAATATACCAGTTAGAAAATCTTTATGAAAAAAAAAAGCTACTTAAGTGATACTAATAACAATAATGTATTGCAAGCCTTTATAAAATTTAAAATTCAGATATCATTAGTTTTTTCCGCTTTTATAAAAAGTCTTTCATCTCTATCTATTTAAACTGTCTGAAATTCATCTATTCAAACTCCTAAAATTTAATCTTCGAAACAATCAGCAAAAACTCAAAATCAGAAAAACTCTCTAACTCTATCTAAAACTTTTGAAAAGTAGATCAAGAACTTAAAAAATACCAAAGCAACCCCCACTGTTAGATATTAAAATCGAAAAGAATCAGAAGAATTGCACACAAAACTCAATCTAAGAACAAGATAAATGGTAAAATATTTACAATGGTACACACACTATAGTAGTGCATAGCAGAGCAAAGATTATACTAAAATAACCTAGTTATCAACTATTAAAACTTATCTTAGAAAAATTCATTTTTCATATAAAGTATAGTAAAATATATCAAATACATGGATTCTTATAAAAAAAATTTAAAAGGGGGTACATACGGTGAACAATTAATTTAACTTTATCCAAATGTTTCAAATACAAATAGATATGAAAACTATCAAACAACGCATCCTCTCTAAAACCTGAATTATTCCCTTGATTTTTAATAAATGATATGATTTGAATCGAATGTAGCTAACCAAAGATGCTAAATTTGCATGATTAGAGTAGTAAGTACTTCGTTTACACAAATTTGTCAAAATAGAATTTTTCTGCAAGTTTAATATTGCAGAAATTATCCAAAATTCTTACATTTTTATCAGTAAATATGTACTTCTTCCAGAATCAAGTAAATGTTTCAAAGTCTTTTTTAAATTAGCTGTAGCATTATAAAATTTCATTTATTAACTATATTACTCAATGATTTTCTTATAAATTTGAGGAATATAAAAATATTTTCGAAAAAAATTATTATTGCTCAGAGTGATATTTGTAAATATATACAGAAAATTTCTCTCTTATTCAGAAATATTTGGGAATACCTTGAAAAGAAAGAAAAAGGATGCTTAAAAGAGATTCAAATTTGTTGAAAGAGAAATTCATCAAAATAATTATTATTAAAAATGGGGAAACACCGTTCGGTAACGTTTTGTTCAATAGAGGGCGCCACGATATCAAGATATTGTAAATTTATTAATGCATTGGAATAAGTTTAAATAAAAAGTGTTGTGTGAGTTTAATCTCTCTCTCTCAAAAGATGTTTCTCAGGAAACCGGAGTCTTCGTTCATTTGCAGATTGGAAACAAGGTGCGAGAGATATTCTATTTCTAAATAAAAATTAATAACCATGCATTTGTCGCGTAACACATATAAGAAGTCAGCAAATTTACATTGATGTATGCACCTTTTCATTAATGGTACAGTTATGCTCTTTGACAAAGTACAGTTTTATTTTGTTATAAATATTCCACCAAAAATTTGAAATCGTTCTGTAAAAACTATTTCTTCAAAAAATATCTTTACGGCAGATAATTTGTAAATAAGATATATACATAATTCTTATGAATAATCCGATGTCCCAAACAGCTGTGATTTGGATTTGTTATGGCCCAATTATATTCGAAATAACAATTTTAAAACAAAATTTTTTTAATCATGTTGGAAATGTGAGAGTAAATGAAATGTTTAGATGCTAAAGTATATTGCTGACATACCAATTCATTTATTTCCCCTAAAACCTCAAAATTTGTTTGATGCACATGATGAAAAAATGCACAAGCTCCGAAAAGTTAGTTATGCATTTAGTGAATGAGCCTTTCAAAGTAAATGGAGAAATCCTCAAAATGTATAATGTTAACTCTCCTTAAATAAGCAAATATCTGATCATAATAATTTCAAAGGCTTACAGAGACAGTACTTGGAGGAAACGAATTGACACAGGCAAACTTGTTCTTTTTCCTTAAGATAGTGTAGTTTACTTTGGTCTTCATAATTTCAAATATAATTGTTAAGATTCTTTTTTCTTTTTGTTGACAGAAAATACATGAAGATATTAAATTCATGAAGTGAGAATTCGTTTATTTTTCAAGACCCGCTATGTAGTGGGGCTGATGCAGGTTAAATCTCTCGAGTCTAAAAGTCCTTTCAAAGGCATGGTGTGGAAGTTTGGAAAGGGGAATGCTAGCTCATTCGTCGTGCTCGTCACATGACCGTGGTTCAAAAGAACGAGGTACTCCGCCAATTACTTTCGAGTTGCTTCTTAATGTGACGTTAGTTGGTCATTGATTTTTCAAATCAGTATGTAAAATCTTAATAGTATCAAATGTAATAAGATCTTTATTTCTTCAGAATTGAGAATATCTTGTATTGGTTAAGAAGTTCAAATCGACTGGTCATGTAATTCTCATGGATTCAGCAAGAACTTATAGGTTGCATCAGATGTTCATGAAATATCTGAAATTTTTAAAAATGGGATCAAGTTGCTCAGTCTAAAGTCGGAGACACATATATAAACACATTATATATTGTTCATTTTATCTTTTGTTATGAAACGAAATAAACAGAAAATTCGTTCCATTTCTTATATATTTTTCTTTCAGTATTTTGATGAAATCAGCAAACTTGTTCAAAGAAAATGTTAAATTTGCAGACTTTTAGATAAGAAATAAAAGAAATCACTTGAATTTAAATTTTTAAAAATATATATAAGTAAATCGTTTTTAAATAAGGAAAAAAAATTCCACTTGATTTAGAAATATTTTTATGTTTACCGATAACAATTTGCAAAATACAAAACAGCTCTTTTTTTACTACTAGAGAAAGAAGGTAAAGAAATAAATGTTAAGAGGTGTGTGTGTGTGTGATATATATATATATATATGCTTAAAAGATAAGCTGTTCTCCAAATACAATTTAATTTGAGATTTTGAAAAATAGTTTATTATTATTCAATAACTCATTGGTAGATTGTCAATGTTTAAATTTATATCAATTTCCTTTGAGATAAGCTAAAATTAAGAATGGTGACAGTAAAATTGAAATCTTCTTTATCATCTAAAACATAGAACGAAAAATATCGTAGTCATATTACAATAATTTCACTTAACGTGAAAAAAAAAATTTCAATGCCGAAAAATACAGGGTTTGAACAAATGAATGTCGAGATTTTAAATACACTTCATAATAAAAAAATCCGACACACCAAGAAGGATTTGCCCGATTTTAATGAAATTTCGTATGCAAAGATATATGGAATGAACATGCAAATGATTAAAATTTGGTGTCCAATGAATGAATAGGGTGAGATACAGCGCATCGGAACTGCGCCCTCAGCAGGTGTATATAAGAAGCAATTCTCAATCTGATGTTCAAATTTTCTGTTGCATTGCGATTTAGGATACCTTTCAACGACTGAAAAAATGCCTCGCCACAGGATTCGAGCTCATTACAAGCAACTGTCAGAGTTTGAAAGAGGTCGTATCATTGGATTGAAAGAGGCAGGCTGGGCAAATCGGAGAATCGCTCGTCATAGGGGTCGAAGCGATGTGGCGAATTGAACATGCTGGCAAGAAAGGGTGGACAATGGCAGATTTCAGAGTCATGAGAGTAGCGGTCGACCTAGGGTCACAACAGATAGGGAGGACAGAATGGTTGCCAGATCAGCTGTCACAGAGCCTGATTCAACGTTATCAACAATAAGACGTGCGGCGACCCGCACACGAGTGTTCACCATGACCATTCACAGACGGCTGATAGAACGAAATCTACGCTCCTACCAAACGCTACGCCACCTGCCATTAACACCTGCACACTATCGAGCCAGATTACAGTGGTACTTGGCTCGATCAGGTTGGAAAGATGCTGACTGGGGAGGTATAGTGTTTATGGACGAATCCCGTTTCCAACTGAGTCCTGACGATCGTCGAAGACGTGTCTGGAGACACGCAGGGCAGCATGTCGACTTGTTTTTACTATTGCACGCCACACAGGCCCTCAACCAGGAGTTATGGTCTGGGGTGCCATTTCCCTTGAGAACCGGACCCCTTTGGTCGTCATTAGAGGCACACTTACAGTACAGCGGTACGTCGATGACATTCTGAGACCTGTTTTGCTACCGTTCCTTTTGCAGTACCCTGGCTTTATTTTTCAGCAAGATAATACCAGGCCCCATACGGCACGTGTTGCTATGATCTGCCTTACAACTTATCAAACACTTCCTTGGCCTATCAGATCTCTCTCCAATTGAGCATGTTTGGGATATGATGGGAAGGCGACAGCATCTATCAGGGAATGTTGATGACCTAGCCCGACAATTGGAGCAACTTTGGCAAGAAATACCGCAAGAGACCATCAGGGAGCTTTATCACTCTATGCCACATCGTTTTGCAACTTGCATCCAGGCTAGAAGAGGGCCAACACCTTATTGAGCTCCTTACTTTGTAACTATGTAATCGGACAACTTCTTCTTGGTGTGTCGCTTTTTTTTTTTATATAACTGAAAAAACCCATGCGTATTCTAATACGCAAAAACTCTTCTCTGTCATTGTCGCCATTTGGTATTTCAATCGCAACATTCTACGGATGTATTGTCGTCTGTTGATCGATAGTGGAAACAAATTTGGTATATTTTTCTTTAATTTCGTGTATCACTTATCTTAATATGCGTTATAGTTCGCAAATATAAATTTTTAAAATCCGATCATTCATTTGTTCTAACCCTGCTTAAATACTTAGTAAATATTGACTCACAGTTTGTGTTATCTAAGAAGAATTTTATTTTAACCACATTTTAAAGTTATAATTAGATACTAAGTGCTTCAGATTTCTCGCCTGACCTTATGCTTGGCAGTTAGCCAGATCACGTCGGTCTGTGTACTCAGGCAAACAGCATCATCGCATTGAAATACATAAATTGCAGAATAACATAATTCAAACATTTATTTTCGTATTAGAAATGTTTTGATTCTGAAAACTTGAAAATTATGATTAAATTCTTCATTATTCTTTTCTCCTTTCTCGTATATATACGGTAAAAATGCGGCAAAATTATTTAAAAAATAGTTTGCCCTCTTTCTGATTCTTTCACAAACAATTATAAAAATAATCTCTTTTTAAGAAACAGTGACAGGTTGATATTTATATGCTGATAGTTTTACAAATGTTTATTGGCAATTAATTCAATCTGAAGACTTCCATGCAAGTTTTTTTTTGACAAAATATCAAAAACTTATCTAAAATATAACAATATTTGGTGGTATTATGCATAACTTCTTATTTAAAGAAGTTATTTTTATTATATAACTTCTTATTTAAAGAAGTTATTTTTATTTATTATTTAACTTCTTATTTATAACTTTTATTTTACTACTATTACAATTTTAAAAAGTTAGCTTTTCAGTATTCCATTCTAAAAAAGGCACATAAGTTTTGTGAAAGAAATTAGTTACTTTATTGGCACCAGAGTAACTTTAAGATAACAAGAAGGCTATTGGAGATGGATCTTAGAATCTAAATAAAGCATAAGAATACGCATGCAAAATAGATTTTTAACATCATTAAAAACATTTAGATATTAGAATAATATATTTGTATTTATGTAAATATAAGTTCGAGTAAATATACATATATATCCGTGATGCCACTTTTATTATTTTTATATCTTAACATACTTTTAATATGAATACTTAATATTAAATTTATTTCTATAATTTATATATATATATATATATATATATATATATATATATATATATATATAAGGTAAAGCAATGAATTTATTATTAAAAAACATAAAAGTAAGAGAAGAAAAATCCAAAATCAACTCAAATAAAAACCAATGTTTTTAAAAACAACGTTTTTATATGGTGGCAAAGTTTATTAAAGAAAATTATTGAAATATTAGTTAAAACTGTTAGTTATTTTTAACTTTAAAATTTACTTAAAAAGAGACATTTGTGAGAGTATTAAAAAATTCATAATACTCATAAAATCAAAACATGCATTTGAAAGTTTGTAAGTCATTCTATTAAAAAAAGAATGGGAACCAGAATTCAGAAAAAAATTATTGTGATAAGACATGGCGCCAAATATTGGAAACTTTCTTTCTTGCCAATGATTACTGACTAAAAGTCAGCAACCCTTACTATCTCGGAGATAGTAAAGAGGAGATAGTATCTCCCTTTTGTGAGTACAAAAGTTACCTCATGCGGTGTGGGGAGTGCCCGGTGTTCCCAGAGGGGAAAGAAATTTTTTCCTCAAACCTAAAAGCGCCGAAAGGAAAGAATATTTTGACTTATTAAAATTATTGAAATATTAATTAAAACTTGTCGCAAACGTCTAAATATTGCAATGTTAGGCGAGTACGAACGATTCCCAAAATTTCAAAGTTCTAGCTTGATGGGAAGTTGGTTAAATTAACGATCGAAAATTTGATGACACACACACACTCACACACCAAGTGAAATTCAGAAAAACGTTTTAAAAAAACCTCATTTATAGAATTACGTAAAAAAGATGAATAAAAATTGAATCAAATTTGAAACTAAATTATTAATTTGAATATCCAACAAAACAAAACATGCATATTCAGACTGGGGACTGAATTGTGGGGTTAAACTAGTTCTATGGTACCAAGCCTCCCCCAATGCATCTTGTTGGGTGAAAATGGATTACTCTAAAATTCAATTTGTAATTTAAAGAAAAGAAACAAGAAACGAAGAAGAAAAATGTAAAGGCGAGATATCTCAATTACTAATTATTTTCAAAAACAATTGTTTTCTAAACAAATAAAATATTTTCTTCACCTAAAAACTTTCCAATTAAATCTTTTTAATCAAAAACCATCTATTAAAATATCCAATTAAAAATTATTCAATTAAAAATTATCCAATTAAAAATTATCCATTTAAAAATATCCAATTAAAAATTATGGAATTAAAAATTTAAAAGTATAATTAACAGTATAATTAAATATTTCCATTTAAATATTTAAAACTTTAAAAACTACATACCCGAATCCATGTTTTTCATGAAAAATCAATTTAAATCTCACAATTGTAAAGGCAAAAAAATCAAAAAATCATATCTTTGACAAGTGATCATGAATCACAGTGCAATAGGCTAAGGAACTTTTTAAATGATGATGTCCACTACCATGCACTGTTGCCAGATAAAATTTGGATGTCATTAGTACTTAACTAATTTGAGTATAAAAAGTTTCAATATAGAATATTTAATAAAAATCCACCAATAAACCAATCATGACCAGATCATATCAAATGATACATAATTCTGAATTTTATTTGTTAAAATTATTTGAAATCCAATTGAGTGAAATATGTGTCTGTAAATGTGTAATAATACAGAAATGTTTCAAAAAATCTTCACAACTAGACCACTAACTAGCTGTCTTTATGATCCTAATGTTGTGTGGTGGATTTATTTTTGAAACGAAAGTTCACAAATTCATGAATGTCCTGAAAGGTAATAGCCCTTATGTATAAGATTACCTTTTTGAATATGTTATCAATCCAAAAAATATTAGAGTCAGCTCTTACTCCAAGATGTAAATATTAACAATTCATGTAAATCAATTTGTGAAATAAAGATTCTAGTGAGAAAACCTTTATAATATTAAAAAAAAAAATGGATATCAATTACAATTTAAATAATAACATTTCAATATCTTCCAGAGATCCCTAAGAACTCCTCATGGGAAATCTTAAAAACACATCAAAATAAATCATCATATAAATTATTTGGAATATATCTTTTTAAAAAATCTAATGGATAATCGCATTCTTTACATTCTCTTATAAATTTCTTAATATTATTGAATTTATCTTTATCATTTCTAACAAGCAGTTTATTACGATGCAAAAAGTTTAATATAATATTTCTGTATATGGATAAATGAATGATACTTTCCCAGTAAGGCATTTTTATTATCTTAATCCGAATGCATCTCTTTTATCAAATAAATTATTATAAATGATGTGATCCTTTAGCTGTAGCTCTGTATCCATATATTCTGCCCAACCCGTACTGAATTTGTCTGCAATAAAATCAAATAATTAGGATAAAAATCAATGTTTGGCTTAAAATCTTTACATTTACTAAAAATTATTACGTCTTCTATATATCTATATTAAACATAAAGAGAGTTGTTCAAGTGGTTCAATTCATAAAAATGTAAGTACAGATTAGCTAGAATGTTGCTAGCTGGTCCTTCTTGAGACAAGCCCTTTATCTGTCTGTATACTTTATTATTGAAAATTATATAATTTTCATGCAGTACTAATTTTAAAAGGTTTTTAAAATTGCCCAGTTTTATCGTATTTTCTATGTTATATTGATTATAGAGTATCATCATAACTTTAATCATATCCTCTATATCAATGGAATTAAACAGATCCTGAAAATCATATCTGTAGATTGCTTGTACCTGTGTATTGCTTACGGAATTAATTAATTCTATACTATTTTTAATAATAGCAGTTTCCTCAAGCTTTTCTAAAATATTATTTAAAATATTCTGCAAGATTTTACCAGATTTAGTTATGTATGTATAATATCCATTTGTAATAGTTCTGAATTTAATCAGGTTCGTATGAAATTTAGGAGTTAAGAAAACATGAGGGAATTTTTTATTATTTAAATGTAAATCAATTGTTTTGGGAAATTCATCTAACCTATTAATAATTCCTCTGTTTTTACACTTTGAAGGAACAAAAGCTTCATTATTTAGAAAATATTCATCCATCTTTTTGAAGTAAAGTTGACTACAAATAAATGCAAAATTTCCAGGAACTTTATCTACATATACAAATATAAAAGAATTTTGTAAATTTACTATAGAAGATCTAATATCTCTGAATTTTATTCCATTTTTAAATCTATAATTAATATTTTTTAGATCATTGCAGACTCTATCTTTAAATTCTTTAAAGGCCTCATACGACATACTATATTTGACAGCTATTTTGATAATAAAGTCATCTAGATCCTTGCATATTTCGTTTTTAGCTACATAATTACTTTCTGTTATTGGCAATCTGTAGCTTGCTCCTTTCTTCATTATATTTCTTAATTTTTCATCATTAATTAAATTCAAATCCCCATTGACCACGTGGCTATGATATTCATCCACATAGTCACCATACCGATCACAAGCACACTCACATTGATCTAACATTTCCAAATCCATTCCATAATTATAATTAAATATTAATCTTCCTAATTTTTTGTTATACCTAAAAGCATTTTTTATAGTTATATTTTTAATTGGAAATAAATGCATGTATTTCTTAAAAACACTTTAAAAATTTATCCTATTGAAGGATTTGTTTAAGAATCGAAATGTGCAATATTCCATTACATTTTCATTATCAATATGCATATTGATATTTAGTTTTTTAATTATGTAATTACTTAGGTCTTTCATAATATGATAACCTTGTTCATCCGGTAGTTTTCCAAGTATGCCCCTAGCAACTCCAATTTCAGCCTTCTTCAATCCGAATATAATAAATTTAGTTTTTTTTAATTTTGAAGTTCTTTTTAAAATATTTTTCTAATTCTATAATGTTATTCCTATTAATATTTGTGTCCATATATTTCCTTTATTTACGTTTACCTCTATTATTTCTCATTTTTTTATTTTTACAATTGTCTTCGGTATAAACACATTCCATAATATCTTTTCGTTTCATCAACTGAACCAAATTTCTATCATAATATATTATATTTAAACCATATGGGTAAGTTGTCTTAAAAATTCCTAAATAGAAATTCCCCCCCCCCTTCATAATCTTTTCACCTTATTGGGAATAATCCTAATTATATATAAATAAATGTTATGAAATCCATGCATATTAAAATGCGCGATTTCAATTCTATTAAATTGATTTTCCTTTTGGTATCTCTGTGAATCTGATCTATGTTGATTCATTCTAATATTAATATAATTAGACGTTTGACCTATATATTTGTATACACATATTTGACATTTCACTATATAAATACAGCTGTTCGTTTGGCAGAAAGTAAACTGGGATTTTTCATCTTTTTGTTCTGCATCTATCATGATACAAGTTTTGCATCTTTTATCACTCCAAATTCTATATTTCAATCTTATCTCACTTAAATTCTGCATGTAATTATCAAAACAAGTCGTCTCAATATTTCTATTCGTCTCTATGTGTATTTCTATCTATAATTTGATTAGATCCATTTTTCAATCTATACATACACCTATACAATTCAATAGATAGATAGATAGATAGATAGATAGATAGATAGATAGATAGATAGATAGATAGA